>JAASAO010000662.1:0-22636 GCA_017311375.1 Mytilus coruscus | reverse complement strand
GGTCAATGTAAAACTTGCCCCAGTTTCCATGACAACGGCGGCCATTTTGGACTATTCAAATATTGTCTTGACATCTTGGCATACTGTAACATTTTCATAAAGTTTCATCCAGTTGGGTCTTATAACGTAAGAGTTAGAATTTTTGATATTTTAGCTGTTTCCATGGTAACGGCAGCCATTTTGAAAATTCCAAAGTCAAACTGCAAATCAGCACATGCCAGTTACCATTCCTGTGGAGTTTCTTCCAGTTTGGAACACTTTGATTTTTTCGCATTTTGCTGCTTCCATGGAAACGGCGGCCATTTTTACCATTCCATAGCAAGGTGCACAACTATACATGGGGTCCTCATTATAGTAGAGTTCCATCAACATTGGTCCATTGGAATCCAAGAACTCGCGCGGACAAAATGTGGAAGAAAATAATAAAAATAATAATAAGAAGAAAAAAGAAACGTAGAATAACAATATGTCACCCAAACTCCGTTGAGGGTGCCATAATAATAAAGAAACAGAGGAAGCAATATGTCACCCGACATTGTCGATCGGGTGACATAATAATACGCAAAAGTCGATTGATCAAAAGCGAATTAAAGGTATTTTCTTTCATAAATTGAACGGAAAAGATATGTGGATTGATTGTTTGATGGTTTGTGATCATGATTGATCAATAAATTGATTGATTGATCGTTTGATTGATTGATTGATCGACTGATTGACAGTTTGTAAAAGGCGAGGGACGTTTTTTCGAATTTTGCACTTGATTAATTACTTGTTTGATATCAAAACTTGATTGATTGATCTCTTATGATGATCTGATCACTTTAACCATGAATTAATTGATTGATAAATACTTTGTATAGCCTAAATGGCATATTTTACATTGGTTTATTCATTGTCTATATGTTTTGTGCTGTTCAGTGACAAATATCTAACGCACAATTTTACACGTAGGATTGAGAAAATACTCTCCTCCTCCTTTTACATTAGAAAAAATGAATGGCGATTGAGTTATTCTAACACTAGATTTGCTATTGCAAGCAATAGCGAAGGATGTCACCCTGTACTGGACATTGTCACAGTAGCAGCAACTATTTTGAGTGTACCAAAGTCAAATGGCACATCTATTATACATGCTGGAATTGGCATGTCTTTGATTTCCGTTTTTCTCTTCTCTTAGAATAAGGTAGAATAAGTTTGAGTTCTATACATAGTTTGGGAATTCTTTAGAATCTAAAATCAGACCCACGCGCGAGGAAGAACGTGGCGTCACGTGATACGCAAGTATATTATCGTGGACTTAGCATATTTATATTCTTTTTAGAGGGGACCTTGGACAGACAACATGTGTATATATTGACGGAGCGGCATACTAACTGTTCATTTTGTTCTTTAATAGCTCGCGTATCACACGATACATGTATCTTATCTTGTACAATTAAATTACACGTTCATCGATTGATTTCAGCTAATGTGTATATTTTAGCAGGTGTGTGATTCACGGATGTACTTTAATGCAAGTACAGAAATGTCACTAATATGTACTCTTAGTGTTTCTCTCTCTCTCGGTGGCGATTTTCTTCAAATAGATATAGGAAGATGTGGTATGAAAGCACGATTTTGTATAGAATAGAAGCACGTTAAATTATATATTTTTTTCTTCTAGCATATTCTAGAAGATGTTTTCATTGTTTGAGCATTTTGAAATTTTTGAAACTTTTGCTGTTTCCATGGTAACGCTGACCATTTCCAAAATTCCAAAGACACATGCCACATTGACTGATGGCATGTTACATATGAGTGAAGTTTCATTTGGTTTGATCTTATATTCTTTGAGAAAATGCTACTTACTGTATTTTCCCATTGGGACAATGTTAAACTTTTGGCCTGTTTCCATGGCAATGGCAGCCATTTTGGAACTTCTTAATATTGTCAGTGGTTCCACTCATTACAGGCAACATTTCCATAAAGTTTCATTTGGATTGGTCCATCAATGAAAGATTTAGCTTTTTGGAATTTTTTTACATTTTTGCAGTTTCCATGGTAACGGTGGCCATTTAAAAAATTCCATAGTGTTCCTGCACAACTAGAGTTGGTGGTCCTCATTGTGGTACCCATTCATTAAATTAGGTCTACTAATCTATGAGAAAACGGGCGGACAAAAAAGGTGGAATAATAATAATAATAACTAGATTTGCCATTGCAAGCAATAGCGGATGGCACCCTTCCCCCATTGCCAGGCGAGCGGTAGCCATTTAGAAAATTCCAAAGTCAAAGAGTGCATCTACACATGCAAATTATCATTTTTGTAAAGTTTCATTAAGTTTGGAGCATTTTGAAATTATGGACATTTTTGCTGTTTCCATGGTTACGGCGGCCATTTTGAAAATTCCAACTTCAAAAACCAACTTTGCCCATGCCAGTTATCATTTCTGTAAAGTTTCATCCAGTTTGGAGCGTTTTCACTTTTTTAAATTTTGACATTTTGCTGCAGCCATGGTTACAGTGGATAATTCCAAAATTCTAAAAGCAGACATCTCATTGTCACATGTCATGTTATATATCAGTACAGTTTCATTGACTTTGTGAAATACTTTAAGAAAATGCTGATTTTATGCATTTTCCCATAGGGTCAATGTAAAACTTGCCCCAGTTTCCATGACAACGGCGGCCATTTTGGACTATCCAAATATTGTCTTGACATCTTAGCATACTGGGTAACATTTTCATAAAGTTTCATCCAGTTGGTCTTATAACGAAAGAGTTAGAATTTTGATATTTTAGCTGTTTCCATGGTAACGGCAGCCATTTTGAAAATTCCGAAGTCAAACTGCAAATCAGCACATGCCAGTTACCATTCCTGTGGAGTTTCTTCCAGTTTGAACACTTTGATTTTTTCGCATTTTTACTGTTTCCATGGAAACAGCGGCCATTTTTACCATTCCATAGCAAGGTGCACAACTTTACATGGGGTCCTCATTATAGTAGAGTTCCATCAACATTGGTCAATTGATTCCAAGAACTGGCGCGACAAAATGTGTGGAAGAAAATAATAAAACTAGATTTGCCATTGCAAGCAATAGCGGATGGCACCATTCCCCATTGCCAGGCGAGCGGCAGCCATTTTAAACATTCCAAAGTCGAAAGTCGCAACTTGACATGCCAGCTATCATTACAGTACATTTTTCGACCATTTGGAGTATTTTAAAAATTTAAGCTTTTGCTCGTTTCCATGGTAAAGGCGGTCATTTTGAAGATTTCAAAATCATATTTCAACTGTACACATGCCAGTGAACATTTTTGGTAAGTCTCATCAAGTTTGGTGTATTTTGAAATTTTGTAGTTTCCATGGTAACGGTAGCCATTTTCAAAATTCCAAAGCCATATATCACTTTGATTCATTATATGTTACATACCCATACAGTTTCTATGGGTTTAATATTATATTCTTTAAGAAAAGCAGCTTAAATGTTTTTTCCTATAGGGCCAATGTTAAACTTTCGCCCTGTTTCCATGACAATGGCGGCCATTTTGGAATTTCTAAATATTGTAAGTACATCTAGGCATACCAAGTAACATTTCCATAAAGTTTCATCCAATTGGGTCTTATAATAAAAGATTTGGATTTTTGATTTTTTTTTTTTTACTGTTTCCATGGAAACGGTGGCCATCATGCAGATTCCAAAGTCTACTGCAATTCTTCACATGGTGGTCCTTAATATAGTAGAGTTCCATCAACACTGGTCAATTGGATTTCGAGAAATTAGCTGGACAAAATGTGGAAGAAAAATAATAAAACTAGATTTGCTATTGCAAGCAATAGCGGATGGCACCTTCCCCATTGCCAGCCGAGCGGCAGCCATTTAGAAAATTCCAAAGTCAAAGAGTGCATCTACACATGCAAATTATCATTTTGTAAAGTTTCATTAATTTTGGAGCATTTTGAAATTTTTGAAATTTTTGTTGTTTCATGGTTACGGCGGCCATTTTGAAAATTCCAACTTCAAATGCAACTCTGCCCATGCCAGTTACCATTTCTGTAAAGTTTCATCCAGTTTGCAGCATTTTGATTATTTTGAAATTTTGGACATTTTTGCTGCATCCATGGTTACAGTAGATAATTCCAAAATTCTATAAGCAGACATCTCATTGCCACATGTCATGTTATATATCAGTACATTTTCATTGACTTTGGTGAAATACTTTTAAGAAAATGCTGATTTTATGCATTTTCCCATAGGGTCAATGTTAAACTTGCCCCAAGTTTCCATGACAACGGCAGCCATTTTGGAGTATCCAAATATTGTCTTGGCATCTTGGCATACTGGGTAACATTTTCATTATGTTTCATCCAGTTGGGTCTTTTAACGAAAGAGTTAGAATTTTTGATATTTTAGCTGTTTCCATGGTAACGGCAGCCATTTTGAAAATTCCAAGTCAAACTGCAAATCAGCACATGCCAGTTACCATTCCTGTGGAGTTTCTTCCAGTTCGAACACTTTGATTTTTTCGCATTTTGCTGTTTCCATGGAAACGGCGGCCATTTTACCATTCCATAGCAAGGTGCACAACTTTACATGGGGGTCCCTATTATAGTAGAGTTCCATCAACATTGGTCCATTGATTCCAAGAACTCGCGCGGACAAAATGTGTGGAAGAAAATAATAAAATAATAATAACAAGTAATCCTGTGTTAGGATGTTAACATTCTTTGAAAAGTCGCCAAAACGGCCCCAACCATTGTTTTGCTGTTTCCATGATAACGGCAGCTATTTTGAAATTTCATAGTCGATAGCATATATACACGACAGGTCACATTGCTTACAAGTTTCATAAAATTGGACCAATTTTCAAATTAAGGCATTGTGTTTCCATGGTTATTGGCCATTTTGAAATTCCAAAGTCAAATTCACATCTACATAAGACAGTCAACATTTGTGTAAAGTTTAATTAAGTTTGAGCATTTTGAATTTTTGACATTTTGCAGTTTCCATGGTAACGGCAGCCATTTTAAAATTCCAAAGTCGGATGGCACATCTACACATAACAGGTCACATTACTGTCAAGTTTCATAAAGATGGACCAAATCTAGATTTTTGCATTTTGTTGTTTCCATGGTAACGGCGGCCATTTTGGAATCCAAAGTCAAATTCCACATACACTCGTTAACATTCTGTAAAATGTCATTAAATTTGAAGCATTTTAAAAATTTTGACACTTTTGCTGTTTCCATGGTAACGCTGACCATTTTAAAATTAAAGTCGAATTACAGCTACATATGGTGCTACCTGTAATAATCTATCACTATATAACAAAAAGTACATTTGGAATAATTCAACACTATCACATGACTAATCACATGACTATTGTTCTAGAATGTTCCCATTGAAACATTGACCCCTAAACTAATGCCAAGATGACCCTGGCAATGAAATAAAAATGTGGAATGGACACCTGACATCGGTCTCTTGTATTACACAAAACTTAAAGGTTCTACCAGTAGCGAATCAATAGTCGAAAATGACCCCACCCATGTTCCGGCCCCAAAAGTGCTGTTGACCCCATTTGAAATAAAACATTTTTGAATGCACCCTTAGGATACGGTACCCAATTTACATGAAATATAAAGTGTTCCATCATTTAAGGCTTGGAAGAAATGGTCGGACAAATTAGGGGTTAATAATAATAATAATAATAATAATAATCTATAAGAAGAACGGCGGACAAATATAAAGTCCCCAACCCGTTTTAAGGACTTAATAAGAAAAAAAAAAAGAATAATAATATGTCACCCAACTCCGTTGAGGGACAATAATAATAATAAGAAAAAGAAACGTAGAATATCAATATCACCCAACTCCGTTGAGGGTGCCATAATAAAGAAACAGAGGAAGTAATATGTCACCTGACATTGTCGATCGGGTGACATAATAATACGCAAAAGTCGATTGATCAAAAGCGAATTAAAGGTATTTTCTTTCATAAATTGAACGGAAAAGATATGTGGATTGATTGTTTGATGGTTTGTGATCATGATTGATCAATAAATTGATTGATTGATCGTTTGATTGATTGATTGATCGACTGATTGACAGTTTGTAAAAAGGCGAGGGACGTTTTTTCGAATTTTTGCACATGATTAATTACTTGTTTGATATCAAAACTTGATTGATTGATCTCTTATGATGATCTGATCACTTTAACCATGAATTGATTGATTGATAAATACTTTGTATAGCCTAAAATGGCATATTTTTATATTGGTTTATTCATTGTCTATACGTTTTGTGCTGTTCAGTGACAAATATCTAACGCACACTTTACACGTAGGATTGAGAAAAATACTCTCTTCCTCCTTTTACATTAGGAAACATGAATGGCGATTGAGTTATTCTAATGATTAGATTTGCTATTGCAAGCAATAGCGAAGGATGTCACCCTGTACCGGACATTGTCACAGTAGCAGCAACTATTTTGAGGTACAAAAGTCAAATGGCACATCTATTATACATGCTGGAATTGGCATGTCTTTGATTCCCTGGTTTTTTCTTCCCGTAGAATAAGGTAGAATAAGTTTGAGTTCTATACATAGTTTGGGAATTCTTTAGAATCTAAAATTAGACCCACGCGCGAGGAAGAACGTGGCGTCACGTGATGCGCAAGTATATTATCGTGGACTTAGCATATTTATATTCTTTTTAGAGGGGACCTTGGACAGACAACATGTGTATATATTGACAGAGCGGCATACTAACTGTTCATTTTTGTTCTTTAATAGCTCGCGTATCACACGATACATGTATCTTATCTTGTACAATTAAATTACACGTTCATCGATTGATTTCAGCTAATGTGTATATTTTAGCAGGTGTGTGATTCACGGATGTGTACTTTAATGCAAGTACAGAAATGTCACTAATATGTACTCTTAGTGTTTCTCTCTCTCTCTCTCTCGGTGGCGATTTTCTCTTCAAATAGATATAGGAAGATGTGGTATGAAAGCACGATTTTTGTATAGAATAGAAGCACGTTAAATTATATATTTTTTTCTTCTAGCATATTCTAGAAGATGTTTTCATTAAGTTTGAGCATTTTGAAATTTTTGAAACTTTGCTGTTTCCATGGTAACGCTGACCATTTCCAAAATTTGAAAAGACACATGCCATTGACTGATGGCATGTTACATATGAGTGAAGTTTCATTTGGTTTGATCTTATATTCTTGAGAAAATGCTACTTTAATGTATTTTCCCATTGGGACAATGTTAAACTTTTGACCTGTTTCCATGGCAATGGCAGCCATTTTGGAACTTAATATTGTCAGTGGTTCCACTCATTACAGGCAACATTTCCATAAAGTTTCATTTGATTGGTCCATCAATGAAAGATTTAGCTTTTTGATTTTTTACATTTTGCAGTTTCCATGGTAACGGTGGCCATTTAAAAATTCCATAGTGTTCCTGCACAACTAGAGTTGGTGGTCCTCATTGTGGTACCCATTCATTAAATTAGGTCTACTAATCTATGAGAAAACGGGCGGACAAAAAGGTGGAATAATAATAATAATAATAAAGAAACAGAGAAAGTAATATGTCACCCGACATTGTCGATCGGGTGACATAATAATACGCAAAAGTCGATTGATCAAAAGCGAATTAAAGGTATTTTCTTTCATAAATTGAACGGAAAAGATATGTGGATTGATTGTTTGATGGTTTGTGATCATGATTGATTAATAAATTGATTGATTGATCGTTTGATTGATTGATTGATTGATCGACTGATTGGCAGTTTGTAAAAAGGCGAGGGGACGTTTTTTTCGAATTTTGCACTTGATTAATTACTTGTTTGATATCAAAAATTGATTGATTGATCTCTTATCATGATCTGATCACTTTAATCATGATTTAATTGATTGATAAATACTTTGTATAGCCTAAAATGGCACATTTTACATTGGTTTATTCATTGTCTATACGATTTGTGCTGTTCAGTGACAAATATCTAACGCAGAATTTTACACGTAGGATTGAGAAAAATACTCTCCTCCTTTTACATTAGAAAAAATGAATGGCGATTGAGTTATTCTACTAGATTTGCTATTGCAAGCAATAGCGAAGGATGTCACCCTGTACTGGACATTGTCACAGTAGCAGCAACTATTTTGAGTGTACAAAAGTCAAATGGCACATCTATTATACATGCTGGAATTGGCATGTCTTTGATTCCCCTGTTTTCTCTCTTCCCGTAGAATAAGGTAGAATAAGTTTGAGTTCTATACATAGTTTGGGAATTTTAGAATCTAAAATTAGACCCACGCGCGAGGAAGAACGTGGCGTCACGTGATGCGCAAGTATATTATCGTGGACTTAGTATATTTATATTCTTTTAGAGGGACCTTGGACAGACAACATGTGTATATATTGACAGAGCGGCATACTAACTGTTCATTTTTGTTCTTTAATAGCTTGCGTATCACACGATACATGTATCTTATCTTGTAAAATTAAATTACACGTTCATCGATTGATTTCAGCTAATGTGTATATTTTAGCAGGTGTGTGATTCACGGATGTGTACTTTAATGCAAGTACAGAAATGTCACTAATATGTACTCTTAGTGTTTCTCTCTCTCGGTGGCGATTTTCTCTTCAAATAGATATAGGAAGATGGTATGAAAGCACGATTTTGTATAGAATAGAAGCACGTTAAATTATATATTTTTTTCTTCTAGCATATTCTAGAAGATGTTTTCATTAAGTTTGGAGCATTTTGAAATTTTTGAAACTTTTGCTGTTTCCATGGTAACGCTGACCATTTCCAAAATTTGAAAGACACATGCCACATTGACTGATGGCATGTTACATATGAGTGAAGTTTCATTTGGTTTGATCTTATATTCTTTGAGAAAATGCTACTTTAATGTATTTTCCCATTGGGACAATGTTAAACTTTTGGCCTGTTTCCATGGCAATGGCAGCCATTTTGGAACTTAATATTGTCAGTGGTTCCACTCATTACAGGCAACATTTCCATAAAGTTTCATTTGGATTGGTCCATCAATGAAAGATTTAGCTTTTGGATTTTTTTACATTTTGCAGTTTCCATGGTAACGGTGGCCATTTAAAAATTCCATAGTGTTCCTGCACAACTAGAGTTGGTGGTCCTCATTGTGGTACCCATTCATTAAATTAGGTCTACTAATCTATGAGAAAACGGGCGGACAAAAAGGTGGAATAATAATAATAATAATAAAGAAACAGAGGAAGTAATATGTCACCCGACATTGTCGATCGGGTGACATAATAATACGCAAAAGTCGATTGATCAAAAGCGAATTAAAGGTATTTTCTTTCATAAATTGAACGGAAAAGATATGTGGATTGATTGTTTGATGGTTTGTGATCATGATTGATCAATAAATTGATTGATTGATCGTTTGATTGATTGATTGATCGACTGATTGACAGTTTGTAAAAAGGCGAGGGACGTTTTTCGAATTTTGCACTTGATTAATTACTTGTTTGATATCAAAACTTGATTGATTGATCTCTTTATGATGATCTGATCACTTTAACCATGAATTAATTGATTGATAAATACTTTGTATAGCCTAAAATGGCACATTTTACATTGGTTTATTCATTGTCTATACGTTTTGTGCTGTTCAGTGACAAATATCTAACGCACAATTTTACACGTAGGATTGAGAAAAATACTCTCCTCCTCCTTTTACATTAGAAAAATGAATGGCGATTGAGTTATTCTAACATTAGATTTGCTATTGCAAGCAATAGCGAAGGATGTCACCCTGTACCGACATTGTCACAGTAGCAGCAACTATTTTGAGGTACAAAAGTCAAATGGCACATCTATTATACATGCTGGAATTGGCATGTCTTTGATTCCCCCTGTTTTTCTCTTCCCGTAGAATAAGGTAGAATAAGTTTGAGTTCTATACATAGTTTGGGAATTCTTTAATTCTAAAATTAGACCCACGCGCGAGGAAGAACGTGGCGTCACGTGATGCGCAAGTATATTATCGTGGACTTAGTATATTTATATTCTTTTTAGAGGGGACCTTGGACAGACAACATGTGTATATATTGACAGAGCGGCATACTAACTGTTCATTTTTGTTCTTTAATAGCTTGCGTATCACACGATACATGTATCTTATCTTGTAAAATTAAATTACACGTTCATCGATTGATTTCAGCTAATGTGTATATTTTAGCAGGTGTGTGATTCACGGATGTGTACTTTAATGCAAGTACAGAAATGTCACTAATATGTACTCTTAGTGTTTCTCTCTCTCTCGGTGGCGATTTTCTCTTCAAATAGATATAGGAAGATGTGGTATGAAAGCACGATTTTTGTATAGAATAGAAGCACGTTAAATTATATATTTTTTTCTTCTAGCATATTCTAGAAGATGTTTTCATTAAGTTTGGAGCATTTTGAAATTTTTGAAACTTTGCTGTTTCCATGGTAACGCTGACCATTTCCAAAATTTAAAGACACATGCCACATTGACTGATGGCATGTTATATATGAGTGAAGTTTCATTTGGTTTGATCTATATTCTTTGAGAAAATGCTACTTTAATGTATTTTCCCATTGGGACAATGTTAAACTTTTGGCCTGTTTCCATGGCAATGGCAGCCATTTTGGAACTTAATATTGTCAGTGGTTCCACCCATTACAGGCAACATTTCCATAAAGTTTCATTTGATTGGTCCATCAATGAAAGATTTAGCTTTTGGATTTTTTTACATTTTGCAGTTTCCATGGTAACGGTGGCCATTTAAAAATTCCATAGTGTTCCTGCACAACTAGAGTTGGTGGTCCTCATTGTGGTACCCATTCATTAAATTAGGTCTACTAATCTATGAGAAAACGGGCGGACAAAAAGGTGGAATAATAATAATAATAATAAAGAAACAGAGGAAGAATATGTCACCCGACATTGTCGATCGGGTGACATAATAATACGCAAAAGTCGATTGATCAAAAGCGAATTAAAGGTATTTTCTTCATAAATTGAACGGAAAAGATATGTGGATTGATTGTTTGATGGTTTAGATCATGATTGATCAATAAATTGATTGATTGATCGTTTGATTGATTGATTGATCGACTGATTGACAGTTTGTAAAAGGCGAGGGACGTTTTTTCGAATTTTGCACTTGATTAATTACTTGTTTGATATCAAAACTTGATTGATTGATCTCTTTATGATGATCTGATCACTTTAACCATGAATTAATTGATTGATAAATACTTTGTATAGCCTAAAATGGCACATTTTACATTGGTTTATTCATTGTCTATACGTTTTGTGCTGTTCAGTGACAAATATCTAACGCACAATTTTACACGTAGGATTGAGAAAATACTTTCCTCCTCTTTACATTAGAAAAATGAATGGATTAGATTTGCTATTGCAAGCAATAGCGGAGGATGTCACCCTGTACTGGACATTGTCACAGTAGCAGCAACCATTTTGAGTGTACCAAAGTCAAATGGCACATCTATTATACATGCTGGAATTGGCATGTCTTTGATCACCCCCCCTTTTTTTTCTTCCCGTAGAATAAGTTTGAGTTCTATACATAGTTTGGGAATTCTTTAGAATCTAAAATTAGACCCACGCGCGAGGAAGAACGTGGCGTCACGTGATACGCAAGTATATTATCGTGGACTTAGCATATTTATATTCTTTTTAGAGGGGACCTTGGACAGACAACATGTGTATATATAGACGGAGCGGCATACTAACTGTTCATTTTGTTCTTCAATAGCTTGCGTATCTCACGATACATGTATCTTATCTTGTACAATTAAATTACACGTTCATCGATTGATTTCAGCTAATGTGTATATTTTAGCAGGTGTGTAATTCACGGATGTGTACTGTAATGCAAGTACAGAAATGTCATTAATATGTACTCTTAGTGTTTTTCTCTTTTTCTCTCTCTCTCTCTCTCTCGGTGGAGATTTTCTCTTCACAGCACGATTTTTGTATAGAATAGAAGAACGATAAATTATATATTTTTTTCTTCTAGCATATTCTAGGAGATGTTTTGCAGTACAGATTTGTATTTGATCGTACGCACATACTCTTGATTACGGAATTTTGCCTCAAATTTACGAGGCGTTTTATATAGGAAAGAAGATGTGGTATGATTGGCAATGAGACAACTCTCCACAAGAGACCAAATGACACAGAAATTAACAACTATAGGTCACCGTACGGCCTTCAACAATGAGCAAAGCCCATACTGCATAGTCAGTTTATGTCCCCCTGCTGTTTCCATGGCAACGGTGGCCATTTTGAAAATTCCAAAGACAAATAGCAACTCTGCACATCCCAATAGACATTTCTGTGAAGTTTTATCAAGTTTGGAGCATTTTGAAATTTTTGGTCATTTTTAATTTGTGCTGTTTCCATGGTAACAGTGACCGATTCAAAATTTTAAAGACATGTGCCACTTTGGCAGATGACCAGGAATATACCATGAAAGAATCATGGAATTTGACCTACCATTCTAAGTGAGTAAATGCTACTTTAAGAATTTCCCATAGGGTCTAATGGTAAATCTTTCTCTAGTTTCCATGGTAATGGCAGCCATTTTGGAATTTCTAAATAGGGTCAACACATCTTGGCATGCCAGTTTACATTCCCATAAAGTTTCCTCCAGTTGGGTCTTATAATGAAAGATTTAATGGATTTGCAATTTTGAATTTTTTCACATTTCTTCTGTTTCCATGGTAACGGCAGCCATTTTTAGTTCCAAAGTTGCACTGCAACTCGAAAGTCACGGTTCCTTCTAATAGTGCACCATCATTTAGATTGGTTTATTTGGCTCTGAGAAAACTGGCGGACAAAATTAGGTGGAAGAAAATAATAATAATAATAATAATAATAATAATAGGAAAAAGAAACAGAGGAAAAGCAATATGTCACCCGACATTGTCGATCGGGTGACATAATAATAATAGGGAAAAGAAACAGAAAAATAATATGTCACCCGACATTGTCGATCGGGTGACATAATAAAAACAGAGGAAAAGCAATATGTCACCCGACATTGTCGATCGGGTGACATGATAATACGCAAAAGTCGATTGATCAAAAGCGAATTAAAGGTATTTTCTTTCATAAATTGAACGGAAAAGATATGTGGATTGATTGTTTGATGGTTTGTGATCATGATTGATCAATAAATTGATTGATTGATCGATTGATTGATTGATTGATCGACTGATTGACAGTTTCTAAAAAGGCGAGGGGACGTTTTTTCGAATTTTGCACATGATTAATTACTTGTTTGATATCAAAACTTGATTGATTGATCTCTTATGATGATCTGATCACTTTAACCATGAATTGATTGATTGATAAATACTTTGTATAGCCTAAAATGGCACATTTTACATTGGTTTATTCATTGTCTATACGTTTTGTGCTGTTCAGTGACAAATATCTAACGCACAATTTTACACGTAGGATTGAGAAAAATACTCTCCTTCTCCTTTTACATTAGAAAACATGAATGGCGATTGAGTTATTCTAACACTAGATTTGCTATTGCAAGCAATAGCGAAGGATGTCACCCTGTACCGGACATTGTCACAGTAGCAGCAACTATTTTGAGTGTACAAAAGTCAAATGGCACATCTATTATACATGCTGGAATTGGCATGTCTTTGATTCCCCCTGTTTTTCTCTTCTCTTAGAATAAGGTAGAATAAGTTTGAGTTCTATACATAGTTTGGGAATTCTTTAGAATCTAAAATTAGACCCACGCGCGAGGAAGAACGTGGCGTCACGTGATACGCAAGTATATTATCGTGGACTTAGCATATTTATATTCTTTTTAGAGGGGACCTTGGACAGACAACATGTGTATATATTGACGGAGCGGCATACTAACTGTTCATTTTGTTCTTCAATAGCTTGCGTATCTCACGATACATGTATCTTATCTTGTACAATTAAATTACACGTTCATCGATTGATTTCAGCTAATGTGTATATTTTAGCAGGTGTGTAATTCACGGATGTGTACTGTAATGCAAGTACAGAAATGTCATTAATATGTACTCTTACTGTTTTCTTTTTCTCTCTCTCTCTCTCTCGGTGGAGATTTTCTCTTCACAGCACGATTTTGTATAGAATAGAAGAACGATAAATTATATATTTTTCTTCTAGCATTTTCTAGGAGATGTTTTGCAGTACAGATTTGTATTTGATCGTACGCACATACTCTTGATTACGAAATTTTACCTCAAATTTACGAGGCGTTTTATATATAGAAAAGAAGATGTGGTATGATTGGCAATGAGACAACTCTCCACAAGAGACCAAATGACACAGAAATTAACAACTATAGGTCACCATACGGCCTTCAACAATGAGCAAAGCCCATACTGCATAGTCAGTTTATGTCCCCCTGCTGTTTCCATGGCAACAGTGGCCATTTGAAAATTCAAAAGACAAATAGCAACTCTGCACATCCCAATAGACATTTCTGTGAAGTTTTATCAAGTTTGGAGCATTTTGAAATTTTTGGTCATTTTTTAATTTGTGCTGTTTCCGTGGTAACAGTGACCGATTCAAAATTTTAAAGACATGTGCCACTTTGGCAGATGACCAGGAATATACCATGAAAGAATCATGGAATTTGACCTACCATTCTAAGTGAGTAAATGCTACTTTTAAGAATTTCCCATGGGGTCTAATGGTAAATCTTTCTCTAGTTTCCATGGTAATGGCAGCCATTTTGGAATTTCTAAATAGGGTCAACACATCTTGGCATGCCAGTTTACATTCCATAAAGTTTCCTCCAGTTGGGTCTTATAATGAAAGATTTAATGGATTTGCAATTTTGAATTTTTTTCACATTTCTTCTGTTTCCATGGTAACGGCAGCCATTTTTAGTTCCAAAGTTGCACTGCAACTCGAAAGTGACAGTTCCTTCTAATAGTGCACCATCATTTAGATTGGTTTATTTGGCTCTGAGAAAACTGGCGGACAAAATTGGTGGAAGAAAATAATAATAATAATAATAATAATAATAGGGAAAAGAAACAGAGGAAAAGCAATATGTCACCCGACATTGTCGATCGGGTGACATAATAATAATAGGGAAAAGAAACAGAGGAAAAGCAATATGTCACCCGACATTGTCGATCGGGTGACATAATAAAAAACAGAGGAAAAGCAATATGTCACCCGACATTGTCGATCGGGTGACATGATAATACGCAAAAGTCGATTGATCAAAAGCGAATTAAAGGTATTTTCTTTCATAAATTGAACGGAAAAGATATGTGGATTGATTGTTTGATGGTTTGTGATCATGATTGATCAATAAATTGATTGATTGATCGATTGATTGATTGATTGATCGACTGATTGACAGTTTCTAAAAAGGCGAGGGGACGTTTTTTTCGAATTTTGCACATGATTAATTACTTGTTTGATATCAAAACTTGATTGATTGATCTCTTATGATGATCTGGTCACTTTAACCATGAATTGATTGATTGATAAATACTTTGTATAGCCTAAAATGGCACATTTTACATTGGTTTATTCATTGTCTATACGTTTTGTGCTGTTCAGTGACAAATATCTAACGCACAATTTTACACGTAGGATTGAGAAAAATACTCTCCTTCTCCTTTTACATTAGAAAACATGAATGGCGATTGAGTTATTCTAACACTAGATTTGCTATTGCAAGCAATAGCGAAGGATGTCACCCTGTACCGGACATTGTCACAGTAGCAGCAACTATTTTGAGTGTACAAAAGTCAAATGGCACATCTATTATACATGCTGGAATTGGCATGTCTTTGATTCCCCCCCTTGTTTTCTCTTCCCGTAGAATAAGGTAGAATAAGTTTGAGTTCTATACATAGTTTGGGAATTCTTTAGAATCTAAAATTAGACCCACGCGCGAGGAAGAACGTGGCGTCACGTGATGCGCAAGTATATTATCGTGGACTTAGCATATTTATATTCTTTTTAGAGGGGACCTTGGACAGACAACATGTGTATATATTGACAGAGCGGCATACTAACTGTTCATTTTTGTTCTTTAATAGCTTGCGTATCACACGATACATGTATCTTATCTTGTAAAATTAAATTACACGTTCATCGATTGATTTCAGCTAATGTGTATATTTTAGCAGGTGTGTGATTCACGGATGTGTACTTTAATGCAAGTACAGAAATGTCACTAATATGTACTCTTAGTGTTTCTCTCTCTCTCGGTGGCGATTTTCTCTTCAAATAGATATAGGAAGATGTGGTATGAAAGCACGATTTTTGTATAGAATAGACGCACGTTAAATTATATATTTTTTTCTCTTCTAGCATATTCTAAAAGATGTTTTCATTAAGTTTGGAGCATTTTGAAATTTTTTGAAACTTTTGCTGTTTCCATGGTAACGCTGACCATTTCCAAAATTCCAAAGACACATGCCACATTGACTGATGGCATGTTACATATGAGTGAAGTTTCATTTGGTTTGATCTTATATTCTTTGAGAAAATGCTACTTTAATGTATTTTCCCATTGGGACAATGTTAAACTTTTGGCCTGTTTCCATGGCAATGGCAGCCATTTTGGAACTTCTTAATATTGTCAGTGGTTCCACTCATTACAGGCAACATTTCCATAAAGTTTCATTTGGATTGGTCCATCAATGAAAGATTTAGCTTTTCGGATTTTTTTTACATTTTTGCAGTTTCCATGGTAACGGTGGCCTTTAAAAAAATTCCATAGTGTTCCTGCACAACTAGAGTTGGTGGTCCTCATTGTGGTACACATTCATTAAATTAGGTCTACTAATCTATGAGAAAACGGGCGGACAAAAAAGGTGGAATAATAATAATAATAACAAGTAATCCTGTGTTAGGATGCTAACACAAAAGTCGCCAAAACGGCCCCCAACCATTGTTCTGCTGTTTCCATGGTAACGGCAGCCATTTTGAAATTTCATAGTCGGATAGCACATCTACACATGACAGGTCACATTACTTACAAGTTTCTCAAAGTTGGACCAATTTTCAAATTTAGGCATTCGTGTTTCCATGGTTACTGTGGCCATTTTGAAATTCCAAAGTCAAATGCCACATCTACATAAGACAGTCAACATTTGTGTAAAGTTTCATTAAGTTTGAAGCATTTTGAATTTTCTGACATTTTGCAGTTTCCATGGTAACGGCAGCCATTTTGAAAATTCCAAAGTCGGTTGGCACATCTACACATGACAGGTCACATTACTGTCAAGTTTCATAAAGATTGGACCAAATCTAGATTTTTCGCATTTTGTTGTTTCCATGGCAACGGCGGCCATTTTGAAGTTCCAAAGTCAAATTCCAAATCTACATACACTCGTTAACATCTCTGTAAAATATCATTAAATTTGAAGCATTTTAAAAATTCCACATTTTGCAGTTTCCATGGTAACGGCGGCCATTTTAAAATTCCAAAGTCAATTACAGCTACATATGGTGCTACTTGAATTAATCTATCATTATATAACATAAAAGTACATAGGAATAATTCAGCACTATCACATGACTAATCACATGACTATTGTTCTAGAATGTTCCATGAAAATTGACCCCTAAAATAATGCCAAGATGACCCCGGGCTGAAATAAAAATGTGGAATGGACACCTGGACATCGGTCTCTTGTATTACACAAAACTTAAAGGTTCTACTAGTAACGAATCAATAGTCGAAAAATGACCCCACCCATGTTCCGGCCCCAAAAGTGCCAAGTTGACCCCATTTGAAATAAAAATAGCGAATGCACCGTAGGGATACTACCCCAACATCATACCAAATATAAAGTTTCCATCATTTAAGGCTTGGAAGAAAATGGTCGGACAAATTAGGGTTAAGAATAATAATAATAATAATAATAATAATAATAATAATAATAATAATAATAATAATAATAATAAGAAACGGGACAAAAACATAAAGTCTCCAAAACTCCGTTTTGGCGACTTAATAAGAAACGGGACAAAAACAATAAGTCTCCAAAACTCCGTTTTGGCGACTTAATAAGAAACGGGACAAAAACAATAAGATAGATTTGCTATTGCAAGCAATATCGGAGGATGTCACCCTGTACTGGACATTGTCACAGTAGCAGCAACCACTTAAAATGTACCAAAGTCAAATGGCACATCTATTATACATGATGGAATTGGCATGTCTTTGATCCCCCTTTTTTTT
This sequence comes from Mytilus coruscus, assembly GCA_017311375.1. NCBI lineage: Eukaryota > Metazoa > Mollusca > Bivalvia > Mytilida > Mytilidae > Mytilus > Mytilus coruscus. The sequence goes on along the minus strand of JAASAO010000662.1, from coordinate 4,368 downwards.
CTCATCCCGTAGAATAGGTTTGAGTTCTATACATAGTTTGGGAATTCTTTAGAAGCTAAAATTAGACCCACGCGCGAGGAAGAACGTGGCGTCACGTGATGTGCAAGTATATTATCGTGGACTAGGCATATTTATATTCTTTTAGAGGGACCTTGGACAGACAACATGTGTATATATTGACGGAGCGCCATACTAACTGTTCATTTTGTTCTTTAATAGCTCGCGTATCACACGATACTTGTATCTTATTTTGTACAATTAAATTACACGTTCATCGATTGATTTCAGCTAATGTGTATATTTTAGCAGGTGTGTAATTCACGGATGTGTACTGTAATGCAAGTACAGAAATGTCACTAATATGTACTCTTAGTGTTTCTCTCTCTGTCGGTGGCGATTTTCTCTTCACAGCACGATTTTGTATAGAATAGAAGCACGTTAAATTATATATTTTTCTTCTAGCATATTCTAAAAGATGTTTTGCAGTACAGATTTGTATTTGATCGTATGCACATACTCTTGATAACGGAAGTTTGCCTCAAATTTACGAGGTGTTTTATATATAAAAAGAAGATGTGGTATGATTGCCAATGAGACAACTCTCCGCAAGAGACCAAATGACACAGAAATTAACAACTATAGGTCAATGTACGGCCTTCAACAATGAGCAAAGCCCATACTGCATAGTCAGTTTATGTTTGTATTTTTGTTGTTTCCATGGCAACGGCGGCCATTTTGAAAGTTCAAAAGACAAATAGCAACTCTGCACATCTCAGTTGACATTTCAGTGAAGTTTTATCAAGTTTGGGGCATTTTGAAATTTCTGAAATTTTTGAAATTTTGGCTGGTTTCCATGGTTACCAAGACCATTCCCAAAATGTAATGACAGATGCCACATTGGTACATGGGAGGAACATACCATCAAAGTTTCAATGGATTTGACCTACCATTTAAGAGAGTAAAGGCTACTTTAAGGTTTTGAAGCATTTTGACCTGTTTTGCATTGTTTCCATGGTAACGGCAGCCATTTTGAAATTGCAAAGTCATACTGCTGTTGCATATGGTGCTACCCATTATAATATACCATCATATAACATTTTATGTCTCTAGAATTAATGCAACACTGATGTTCTAGAATGTTCCATGAAAATTCACCCCTCAAATTATGCCAAGGAGACCCCTACTGAAATAAAAAAGTTCCATGTTGAAGCAGACATGTGTCTCTTAATATTTATAAAAGTAATCATAATTCCATCTACTCTACATACAGTAGCAAATTTAAGAAATGTAAAATAAATTTGACCCCACCATCTTTGTGCCCCTAATTATGCCAAGATGACACCCTGGTATCATGAACATTGGGTTCTGCAACCCCCATGATGCAGACCCATACCCAGAAAAAATATAAAGTTTCCATCCTCTATAGCTTCCAAGAAAATGGTAGGACAGTTTAAGGGTTTAGAAAAAGAAGAATAAGAATAATAATAATAAGAAACGGGACAAAAACAATAAGTCTCCAAAACTCCGTTTTGGCGACTTAATAAGAAACGGGACAAAAACAATAAGTCTCCAAAACTCCGTTTTGGCGACTTAATAATAGGGAAAAAGAAACAGAGGAAAAGCAATATGTCACCCGACATTGTCGATCGGGTGACATAAAAAGAAAAAAAAAAACGAACAATAACAGTATGTCACCCCAACTCCGTTGAGGGTGCCATAATAAGAAAAAAAAAAAACGTAGAATAACAATATGTCACCGCAACTCCGTTGAGGGTGCCATAATAATACGCAAAAGCGAATTAAAGGTATGTTCTTTCAGAAATTCAACGGAAAAGATATGTGTATTGATTGATTGATGGCTTGTGATCATGATTGATCAATTAATTGACCGTTTGTTTGATTGATTGATTGATCGATCGAATGATTGACAGTTTGTAAAAATGGTGAGGGGACGTTTTTTCCGATTCTGCACTTGATTAATTACTTGTTTGATATCAAAACTTGATTGATTGATCTTTTATCATGATTTGATCACTGTTATCCTGATTTGATTGATTGATCAATACTTTGTTTAGCCTAAAATGACACATGTTGCATGGGTTTATTCGTTGTCTATACGTTTTTGTGCTGTTCAGTGACAAATATCTAACGCACAATTTTACACGTAGGATTGAGAAAAATACTCTATTTCCTCTTCTTACATCAGAAAAAATGAATGGCAAATGAGTTATTCTAACACCAGATTTGCTATTGCAAGCAATAGCGGAGGATGGCACCCCGTACTGGACATTGTCACAGTAGCATCAACCATTTTGAGGGTACCAAAATCAAATGGCACATCTATTATACATGCAGGAATCGGCATTTCTTAAATCCCCCTTTTTCTCTTCTGTAGAATGAGTTTGAGCTCTATACATAGTTCGGGAATTCTTAAGAATCTAAAATTAGACACACGCGCGAGGAAGAACGTGGCGTCACGTGATGTGCAAGTATATTATCGTGGACTTAGGATATTTATATTCTTTTTAGAGGGGACCTTGGACAGACAACATGTGTATATATTGACGGAGCGCCATACTAACTGTTCATTTTGTTCTTTAATAGCTCGCGTATCACACGATACTTGTATCTTATTTTGTACAATTAAATTACACGTTCATCGATTGATTTCAGCTAATGTGTATATTTTAGCAGGTGTGTAATTCACGGATGTGTACTGTAATGCAAGTACAGAAATGTCACTAACAGTACTCTTAGTGTTTCTCTCTCTGTCGGTGGCGATTTTCTCTTCACAGCACGATTTTTGTATAGAATAGAAGCACGTTAAATTATATATTTTTTCTTCTAGCATATTCTAGAAGATGTTTTTGCTACTTTAATGTATTTTCCCATTGGGACAATGTTAACTTTTTGGCCTGTTTCCATGGCAATGGCAGCCATTTTGGAACTTCTTAATATTGTCAGTGGTTCCACTCATTACAGGCAACATTTCCATAAAGTTTCATTTGGATTGGTCCATCAATGAAAGATTTAGCTTTTTGGAATTTTTTTACATTTTTGCAGTTTCCATGGTAACGGTGGCCATTTAAAAAATTCCATAGTGTTCCTGCACAACTAGAGTTGGTGGTCCTCATTGTGGTACCCATTCATTAAATTAGGTCTACTAATCTATGAGAAAACGGGCGGACAAAAAAGTGGAATAATAATAATAATAATAAAGAAACAGAGGAAAGTAATATGTCACCCGACATTGTCGATCGGGTGACATAATAATACACAAAAGTCGATTGATCAAAAGCGAATTAAAGGTATTTTCTTTCACAAATTGAACGGAAAAGATATGTGGATTGATTGTTTGATAGTTTCAGATCATGATTGATCAATAAATTGATTGATTGATCGTTTGATTGATTGATTGATCGACTGATTGACAGTTTGTAAAAAGGCGAGGGGACGTTTTTTCGAATTTTGCACTTGATTAATTACTTGTTTGATATCAAAACTTGATTGATTGATCTCTTATGATGATCTGATCACTTTAACCATGAATTAATTGATTGATAAATACTTTGTATAGCCTAAAATGGCATATTTTACATTGGTTTATTCATTGTCTATACGTTTTGTGCTGTTCAGTGACAAATATCTAACGCACAATTTTACACGTAGGATTGAGAAAAATACTCTCCTCCTTTTACATTAGAAAAAATGAATGGCGATTGAGTTATTCTAACACTAGATTTGCTATTGCAAGTAATAGCGAAGGATGTCACCTGTACTGGACACTGTCACAGTAGCAGCAACTATTTTGAGTGTACAAAAGTCAAATGGCACATCTATTATACATGCTGGAATTGGCATGTCTTTGATCCCCCCTGTTTCTCTCTTCCTGTAGAATAAGGTAGAATAAGTTTGAGTTCTATACATAGTTTGGGAATTCTTTAGAATCTAAAATTAGACCTATGCGCGAGGAAGAACGTGGCGTCACGTGATGCGCAAGTATATTATCGTGGACTTAGCATATTTATATTCTTTTTAGAGGGGACCTGGACAGACAACATATGTATATATTGACGGAGCGGCATACTAACTGTCTATTTTTGTTCTTCAATAGCTCGCGTATCAATAATATGCATGAATCTTATTCAGTACAATTAAATTACACGTTCATCGATTGATTTCAGCTAATGTGTATATTTTAGCAGGTGTGTGATTCACGGATGTGTACTTTAATGCAAGTACAGAAATGTCACTAATATGTACTCTTAGTGTTTTCTCTCTCCTCGGTATGCGATTTTCTTCAAATAGATATAGGAAGATGTGGAAGGAAAGCACGATTTTTGTATAGAATAGAAGCATCGTTAAATT
>JAASAO010000362.1:0-22415 GCA_017311375.1 Mytilus coruscus | reverse complement strand
AATGTGAGTATAAAACTAAAATAGTTTAACCACATTTGAGACAAGTCTAGGTTACCAAAACATGCAAAATCTAATCTAGTTTTAATCTAGTAGTTATCTGCTGGTGTGTCATATTTATATAGAGGTACAATTTATGATAAAGGTTTATGTCAAGTAAATACTTTTTAAACTTATCATCCCATGATTTTTCAAACTGTACTATCTGATCATGATATCAATGAAACACGTGGCACTTTTTTTGCATTGATTTCAAAAGAATAACTTTCTTTTCAATTTGTGCAAAACTCATTTTCACCCTTTGTACATGTTGTACGAATGAAGTAATTTATCAATATTTTATCACTACATAAAAGATAAAACATTGTCCTACTGAACAAATTATAACTTGCTGTGTGAATATAACTACAATTATGTTGTATTTATTCGCGTTTTCTATAATTTTGTCTAGTATTGGTGGATTTTGTTGGATAATTCGCAAAATATTGGGGAACAGTAGCATCAACTAATCAATATCTTACCTTGTCAGAATTCTATGAAGAAAAAAAACTCCAACAACAGGACTCAGAACAGCTACAACAGCAAACAATAAAACTAAGGCATGATTTTGACAAAACCTTGCCTTACTAATGACGCAACTGCAGCAAAATTGATTCACTGCAAAAAGTCTTGTTGACGAAGGGAAGCTAAATGAAACAAAACAGAATATGCTTCTATTACAGCAGAAATATCAAACATTGGAAAATAATTACATACAATAGGCTACAACAAGATCATTCTCTTCTGCAAAACAAATTTGTCACAATGGAGAATGAAATGACGATAAGCAATAACCGAACAGACCGTTGTGAAAAAAAGGTGTTGGCTCTTGAAAGCTACCATAATGCAACTGAAACGCGTTTTCATGTTCAGGGCGAAGAACTTTCTGTGATGAAAAACAAAAGTTTGCAGGTCGAAAAGGAAGTGGCTGCTTTAAAGCAACTGGCAAATATCAAACCTTTAGTCGAGATAAACGCATTACAGAATACTGTGAAAAGCTTAACAAGTCAAACGAATTCTTTGAGCATGAAAGAGCAAGCTCGGAGTCAGGATTTTCTTGCTTTATTCAATATGACTGTTGGAACAACGAAAACTTTGACGGAATTAAGTACCAATGTGAACAAACGTCTTTATGATGTTTGGAATAACCAAACTGAAGCAATCGTTGCCATCAAAAAAAATGTGACAAGTCAGTTTCAAAGCTTTCAGACCAATCAAAACAAAACTTTTATGCGTTTGGAAAACATGGTGCGTGCAGTTGAAAGTAGTGCAAACGGATCTCATGATTTGCTACAACGCCAAATCAACAAAAGTGTTGAAAAAGATATGAAGACTGTAGGTCCGTTGTGTTTGTCTCAGAAATCCGACAGCTGCAGTAATACATGTCCAACTTTAATACATGTTTTGTGTTGTTGCTATTTTTGAGTTGTTTTTTTTTTTTTTTTTCGTTGCTCCAGCAGGTTACTCCTCCTTTAATAGTGTAATTAGATATAGGAAGATGTGGTATGAGTGCCAATGAGACAACTCTTCATTCAAGTCACAATTTATAAAGGTAAACCAAGATAGGTCAAGGTACGGTCTTCAACAAGTCTTGTTTCTTGTGAGAAATGCTGTTAATTATATACTACGTAAAGGGCGTGCATTGTTAGTTTCTATTTTTGAATTGTTTAAAATTTGTCATTCAGAATCTTTTATAGCTTACTGTATGGGTTTTGTTCATTTTTGAAGGCATACGGTCATCCATATTTGCTAATGTAAAATTTTTGGTCTCTGTTGGAAAGTTGTCTCATTGGCAAGCATACAATCTGTCCTCGTTTTATATAACAAACAGTTTTCCACAGATTAGAAAGTAGTCTACTAATTCATAACTTTGAAGAACTGAAAAAGCAATAAACATTAGAAAATGTTCATTTCGTTAGCAGCGTTTAAATTAAGTACTAACCTTTCTGTGTAGAGTTTTTAATGACTTGTCCCTTTTTATTCATTTAATTTGCAATTTCCTTTTTTTTTCTTGCATCTTATGATTTTGACAATATTTGTTTTGTATTTTTTTTTTAATCTCATATGAACAAATGTATTTATCTAACATTTTCATCGCATTTCTAAGTTCGATTTTTGTCTTTTTTAACCGTCCCCTTGGAAGGTCAGCGACATCCAAGTTTCATTGTTGACAATAATCATTGATGTTCATCATAAACATTCACATATGGATAACATTGGGTTTTTTAGTGGTTAAGATTTTAGTATATGTTGAACACATTTCTCTGCAACTAGGAAACAAACATAATTAGTCAGCTATTAGCTGTTAGTTTCATATCAACACTATAGGCAAGAAATTAAATATGTATTCACATATTTAGACTCATATATCGTGTACATCGTTGTGTGGTATCAAAATCATTGGATTTTTTTTAACATCGATGACTTCCGATTTTGCATCAGTTTGTTTTAGCACATGGATTCATCGTTTATACCTTGTTGTCACATAAAAATTCAATAACGGTCGACCTCATCATTATGACGTCCTTACACTTTCGATAATATGAATTCAGATGTTCTATGAGGAACACTTGGTTCAATATTTTTATTTTGATTAACAACCCTTTTTCGAGTAACTCATTTTCTAAACCAAATTCGTAAAATATCGTAATAACTTGGAAATATAGAATAAATGCTCCAGTTGCTATATAGAAAAGTCTTAAATTGGAAAATTTAAACCATCTTTTTAGTTCAACTGAACTCTATTGTTATTTTCAAGATATACAGCAGAATATCACTTTCTTTCAAAACGAATAGGATATATGCGATCAACATATGCATCAAATGTTGACTCAATCACGGAAGGGTCATCTTTTATAAAGCGAGTCGTAAAGTTAAGTTAATACCATGGCCAATGTCTTTCTATTTTCCTATAGAATCTCACATTTTGTCAAGTTGAATGCTACAGTATCTAGCATATACAAATTCTTATCTTAAATATTTAACAGAAAATATTTCAGTGTAATGTTAAAAAAATGGGTTATTTGTGTTATTTAAATTTACAAAGAACAAGTTTTATTATTACATTTACAAACATCTAATTTTGGTCAAATATTTTATTTTTTAAACACCTTTTCTTGTTTCAACGTTTCACCCATTACCTTTTACATTTGCTTCAGTGATATTCAAACGCAAAACAATACTAGTACATTTACAATAATACTTATCAAATTGACTATCTTATCATAAAGTCTAAGCTCCATATTTGATATAAGTATCATCCACAGACTAAATTGAATGTTCAATAACATCAAACGCTTATGTTATGTCTGTATTTAACTAATGATTCAACAATATCGTACCTTTTTTTCATTGAACTTTAATTGTATTGTCTTCCCTTTTTTTAGTCGCAATGACAGCATTTGTTCCAGTAGATACACCAGGACTTGGTGTTGGGAGTGTGGTAAAGTTTAGCGACGTTAAATTTAGTGTTGGAATTGGAACTCTCTCATCCTTTAAAAACACAGGGAAATTTGTGTGTGAAAAAAGTGGTTTGTACATTGTGTCTGCATCAATGGACATGAATTATGATAATTCTGAGTTCCATATTTACGTCAATGGCAAAATATTCACAAAGAGTTCTAAACATAATAGTTATAATTATTGGAGATCCACTTCGGTTTCCGTAGCGATAGAACTAAAAACGAACGACAATGTTTGGGTGCAGATAAGTGATGTATCAGCTAATGTATATGGTGATTTACATTTACGTTTCACAATTATCAAAATACACTAAAACATGCACACGAAATATAGATTTTGATTTCTGAAATGTTTTATACCATATTCTGTATTAGTATAACTATTAGTTGAAGTAATCACAATGTTGAAATACGACGCTTAATAAAGGATATGATACATTTTAGGTAATGACCACGATTATAACATTTTGAGCAGTATTACTCTTAGATACTGTATATAATTACAATATAACTCGTACCTTTATTTCTGTTGTATTTTATAAATAAGTCTGATAAATTCAATGAATTTTTAGATTAGTAGGTAATTATTCAGAAAAGGTGGTTCTGTATGGAAATGTTACTTATAAAGATTCTTTTGATTATCCCAGATGTCTTTACGCAGGACTCAGTGATTATGTAAAATACTTTTAATATACGACAACTAAATGTTAAATTCTAACATTGCTTATTAATAGATTGTCAATTACTTAAATTATTAGAATTGCAGCTTCTTTATCAACAGATATATTAAGCATAATTTGTCAGATTCAGAAGCTGCATTTTAATGATATACAATAAAATAATAATGAAATAACAAACACACAGTTTTTCACGCCATATCCCTGATAACCGAAAAAATCGGGGTGTGACATACACAAATGATGTATGAAGAAGGAAGACTGAAATTGACAATAAGTTATACGGTCATCATCACGATTTGTTGACCGATACGATATTTCTGTGCCTCTTCTCAATAACGACCTATTTCCGCATTCTTGAATCTTTGGATACCAGAGTAGTCGTCTATCCGTTAAATTTAATAGATTTTTGACTAATTTTGATATTTACGTGGATTCGACTAGGGTGACATATGCATATGAAGGACGCTTACACTATCGATGCTGCCAGTCTCGCTTCTTTTGGAGTTCGTGTATTTCTCTCAATTTTTGTGTTACCTTGGTTTTATTTTCATTTGATGTTGGTTTTTTTTTTTTTTTTTTTAAGTTTAAACTACTGTTTATATATTTAATACTAAGAAGCCAACATACACTAAGTAACACATAAATGTATGTTCCTTATTGCTCATTGTTGAAGGCCGTACGATGACCTATGCTTGTTAATTTCTGTGTCGTTTGGTCTCTTGTGAAGAGTTGTCTCATTGGCAATCATACCACATCTTCTTTTTTATATCATTAATACTGACACAACATCAGCAATATACACTTGACATTGATGTTCTCATAAGACAGTTGTAAATTGGTTAGGAGAAAGCCGTAAAATATTGCCGATCATCGACCACAATCAGAGGTTTCTCTTACCTTAAATGTCCTTTTCGAGTCTCGATGGCCCGAGGGATGTCAGAGTGCATAAAAAGCATGACAATTTTAGACTTGATGAGGCTAGTTTCTGTCTAAAATAATTTTTTATTATGATTTGCCACACTGATAAATATTCCATTATTTGCTTAATTTTTCATTTTCATCCCCAGACTACTTCTTCTACAGAGGAAGCGAAACATTACTTTATTCCGTTATCAATTTCAGGCCACTTTGTAAATTTTAAGTGTTCACATGATTGCGTTGATTCTTTTTGCTCTTATTTAAATTTGGAGTAAAATATGTTTTCGCCACCAACGCACCAACTATGTTAACAGGATATCCTCTTTACACGATCTATCATATACCACCTATAGAACACGCCAACCTATTTGCATAAATGAGCTCCAATGATCACAAGCAGACATAAAGCGATATCGCAATTCATTAGTTATCACAAAGCAGAAGCGAGAGTTTTCACTGCTAAGGCCTTTTGAAAAAAAGTTATAGTTTGCACAAACATGTCTAATCGTTGTGTTACGTACATTTTGCAATTTGAACATACAGCTGTTTCAAAAGCCATTCCATTTGGGGGTGGGGGATATATACTATTCATGGATATTTTGTTTTGTTAACATTTTTGTTCCCAGATATAATCTTTATGCTTCATCTAATAAATAAATGACTTTGGAATGTTATCAGTATAAAACACATGCATAAAAAACAGTCAGTTCTATATAAGTTTTTGTGAGTTCATACATCAGACTGGTAACGTCATACCTACAACTTTTGCAGATATGGCTTTGTTTAATCACTTCTAGTTCATATATTAGCTAAATTATGATAGAAAAGTGCAAATTTAACATGACTAAAAGGGGAAATCAATGGTGGTATTCCACCTAATAATGGAAGCTGCACATGCAACTTTGACCTTGTGAGCACTCTCATTATTTTAAATTTCATGTTTTTAAGTGAAATATTACAAAAATGAAATATGCTGAGTTCATTAAGTCTCAAAACACATTTTAAATATGACTCTACCATGAATATTAGGAGACAGAGCAATTCATACTCAGTGTTTTAGGAGCTTTTTCTGACTTTTCTCCTTATTTCTTATATTCTGCTATAATAGAACTATAGAGTTATTTTCTTATATGCAATGAAATGTTATGTGAAATTTTGTTAATAATACTGGACAGGATACAACTTTACTCAAGCCAAGTATTTCTTTATTTGAAACAAAGATAAATTCTGCACAATTTTTGAAAAGTGCAAATTTACAAAGAATATTAGGAGAAAATCAATGGTGGTATTACACCTTGAGAGTAAGATAACGATCAAAAATAAAACTATAATACTTATGAAATTGTGGTAAATTAATTTCATCGAATGTTATTTCAATACCCAAAAACATGTTCTACTTTGGTAAACATTGGACCGAGTAACTTGAGGAAGACAATGCAAACGATTTTGTGAATACTTAAATTAACCATTTTATTAATAACATAAACGGTACCAATTTTTGCGCATTTCGATAACCAGTGCCTCTTCAGTAATGCTCGAGGCCAAAATATTTGAAAATCTAAAGATTATTCAATAAACGCGGAGCAATAAACCAAAACGAACAAAAAGCATAAACAATGCCGGACAATGAATTGGAGATTTGCATTATGGAGATACGTTCCTTAGTTTAAGGTAATTTCCAAAATTTTGTAACATCAAATCTGAGTAGCACAAAATCCATATTTTCATGCCAGTACCGAGGTACTGACTACTGGCCTGGTGATACCATCATGAACTATGAGTCCACTATCAGAGGCATCAACCAAGTGGTAGTAATTACATAAACGGAACCAATTTTTGTCTGCACCAGAAGCGCATTTCCACAACCAATGTCTCTTCAGTGATACTCGAGACAAATATTTTAAAATCCAACGCTTTTTCAAAAGATGAAGACCAATAAACCATAACGGACAACATATATACCCAAAGCTGGGCTATTAACTGAGATATCGTTTTGTAGAAACTTAAGGTGAAAACACGACGTATAGCAAGACTTGTATCCTCTCCTATTATTTGTTCTTTTCTTAGGAACATGTTAGTTGGCCTGGATACCCGTTTGAAGAAAGTTATCATTAAACTTCATTCTCCGCTATGTAAATGATGTTCTCTCACTAAATAATTCAAAATTTGGTGATGACAATGTATGAGGAAAACATGTATCCCATCGACAGGATGAAATACAACAGATACATTTAAGTGTGCCTCATATTTTGACTTTTATCTAGAAATTGACAACGAGGGTCGGTTGAAAACAATACAAGTAACATATGTTTGCAATTGAAATTGACATAGAGAATTTGCTAACAGATGATGGATATTCATCAAACAACTTATGAAATGAAGCTCAAAATAAGCATAAAAACAGAACCAAAATGACATTATTGGGATCTCTTCTAAAAAGATGTACATTTGTCTATGAAAGGAAAATACATAACAATGTCACACAAGACGTCTTATCATTGCAAAATCATTTTTTCTAAATTTCTTGATATTTTAAATTCTTTATATCGCTTTGTCTTTTTCCTGGCTTAAGTGACAACATGTGCGTTTGTAATCACTAGGCGTCCGTCGTCGTAAACATTTTTCAGACAATTTTCTTCTGTACACAAACCTTGCCAGATATTAACAGATGTTCTTTGAGGAACCTTGTTTAAAAAATATTCAAGGAATTATCCATAAATACAAATGGCCGTTGTTGTATAAAATAGAACTTTGAGATGAAATGCAAGGTTTAGCTTCTTTTGTAAAACTTAAAGTTTATTGAAAACTGACAGAGGGTGGGCATACTCAGCAGTTATGTCTCCGATTAAATTCAGATAAACAGAACAACCCATTTTGAGATGTTTCCACCTGAAATTGTATAAAGCAATACAAAAGATCAGCAACATAAGTTGTTCCAGATATGAACACGTCATCTGAGGTTTTCTTTGAAATTTGACGATGCTAAGTTTGCCGATAATATAAACACTTAATGGACAATAACAAAAAGCAATACAGGTGTTAAATCAACACAGCTTTGAATCAGTCATAGTTTTTGGTATGCACTTATGTCATAAAAATACCCAATGCACTCAGCTAAACGTTCCCATTCATGAAAGTGAATTGACAATTATTTGTCCTTTTGTGCACTTATAATGTAATATAATATCATTTGCTATTGCTGATGTACATTTATTAATAATTCACAGTCAGTTGGGTCCAGTAACTGGTTTTAAATGAACTAACTTCTACATTCATTCAAGTAGTATCATGGTTCTACCGATATATCACCACTATATGTGTGAATGGTAATAGCGTGTTTTTGTTTTTTTTTTTAATTAGAACATAAGCAACCAAATTAACCTTTACTCATCAGCGGGTGACCATCGAAAATACAGATGTTGACACTTCGGTACCAGTTTTAAAGCAGCTTGTAAATGTCTGATAGATTTTGGTTATAAATAAAATAATTCAAGGATTAACAATGGACTTCATTCAAAATTGCAATCAGTTGGGTGATATGTCAACATTTTCTTTGTAAAATTGATATTATTATTTTACATGTGAATTGTATTTCATAGTATATTATATGCATTTATTACATTGGTTTCAATGAATTACATTGATTTCCCAGAGAAATAAAAAAAAAAACTATTATTTCACATGTGCGCATGGGATCTTTAGAAATAGTTTTACGTTTTTCTTTATTTATTAAACATCAATGCAGCAGATTAATTTTTGTTTTATGTCAGCTGTAAGCTTTAAATGAGGTATTCCAAGGGAATGAATGATGGCAATCTCAGATGATATACCTATCACAGTGTTATCTAATTCTATAACGTAACTAGAACGACATGATGACTGTATTTTTGTGAAACATTTCATTACAACTATGATATTGAGATATATGTGTACCAAAATGCGTCATAAAGGGCAAATCAATATTCGTCAAATAAAAGATTAGATATTAAGTGGAACGTCCAAATGCTTTATATCGCAGCTATACTTCAATGATGTTGGTTATATTTTGTCCTTAGTTGTAAGTAGTAACGGATTTCTCCTTGATGCGTTTCAAAATAAAAGTGGACAGGCGATCTTAAATGGACAATACTTGACAGTGGCGGAGTTTTACGGTGAGAAAAATCTTCAACACCAAGATATGGAACGCCTCCGACAGGATATGGATAAAAAACTAGCGTTGTTATCAAATCAGTTACAGCAACAGTTAGACACATTATCAGTAGATGCTATACGAAACGAAACAAAACACGATATGATGCTTTTAGCGCAGAAATATACAACGCTTGAACGCCACTACAATAAACCAGCCATAGTCAATTACAGAATGCGCATAATGTGCTACAGGGACAATTAAGCATACAGTCAAGGTTAAACAATGATACCGACACAAAAATCCGAAAAGGTGAAAAAGAAATAGGATACTGAGCAATAAAAGTATTGCTGTGGACAATGAACTTTCTGCTCTTAAACAATTAGCAAATATCAAACCTATACAAGAAATCAGTGCCCTACAACAAAATGTACAAATTTAAAACTCAAACGCACACGCTTAACATGAAGGAACAAGCACGTAGACTAGCCAGGATTTTCTAGCTTTATTTAATATGACCATGGAATCGAAAAGGATGTTAACGTACAATTTCACAATCAAACTGTGGCAATGTCTGCTCGAAAACTGCATAAATGATCGGTTGAAAGATTCTGAAAAACACGGAAATCTAACATCTTCTTTGATACGAGACCAAATAAAAAACAACGCCGAAAAAAGTTTGTTTACTAATATATCAAACGCATAGAAGTATTTCTACAAAACTTAGGCAATCAAACTAAAAATGAAAAACTATCCTTTTGCGAGATTGTTTTTAATCATAAGTACTTCATGACTTCAATGAAAATTATGATGAATAGCAAATCTGAGGATTTGTCTTGTTTGTATTGAAAACCTATGGGTCAGCTGCATGTTCAAAAAACAAATAGTCCAGTAGATTGACAAACAGTCTGTCTGCAGTGATAGGTGGTCTACAGAAATACTGCAAAACTTTGGGTTCCATTAACACTTTTTCTATCATAAAAGTTAAATGAAAGAATTGATGTTACTGAATCACTTTATATAATCTCCAAATTCAGACACATAATTATTCAAAATAAAATGAAAATAGAATAAAAAGTGTTGTTTGAGATATTAATGTATTAATTTTCGTTATAATTTTAATAAGTTATGGTTAACTTGTCTTTAAATGAAATGAAATAAATTACGTGATAACTCATGTTTCTGTTTTTAAACTATAAATCTGTTGAATAACAGTTTGTATTGTGCATCCCTCTTTCCATACGTACCGCGTCTTGGTATTGCTTAGCAATGCTTCAATGTCTTTCACCTGCTATCAACTTTTTGCTATGGGTGATCCCTTGGTTATTGTTACATCATAATGCGTAATAAAACAAACTAAGAAATGGTTTGTGCCTCATGAGAAATAAAGTTTCTTTACAAACGCAACGTAATTTGTATACAGCACTTTATTCATTTAACAGCATGGTGAATCTATATATGAAGCCCTTTTTGGTTGATTTGTGGACTTGATTACGGTCATAAGTAATGATCGCATAAGTTCATTTAATAAACGTATATTTTAATGAAGAAAATATCAGAAAGTTTTGCAGTTTGTACCATCTTATCAAATTGTACCGTCGACCTAAAGGTGAGTTGCGAAAAATATTCTATTTTGCATTAATATATTTAAAATATTTGCTATGTATGCATGAATTTTAAACACGACCTTTTTATCATGTGAAAATTTAGTAAATCTTAACAGTCGGACGATTCTGTATGCATTTGAAATGATCAATATTATATTGATTTTAATCATTTTAAGTACTTTCAAAAATCTTAGGACTAAGACAATTCAAGTTTAATAACCTATATGAACCAATAACGTTTTCCTCCAGATACAACTTAATGTAATCGCCTAGTCCTAACCCGATGATTCAATCAAAAATTTACAGCTATGCTCTACTCGGAACTCCGGTGCAATACATCCTATGCAACATGTACAACTTTTATCGCCAAACATGCAATACACATCCCAACACGTCCATTTTGGGTTGATAAGTTATTTCGGAGAATAAACTTGACAAAATAGACTCCGTAGTTACTTCTTTAAATGCTAAAGTTGTAAAACTAAAAGTAAATGCCAAAGTTAGGGACGACAGTAAGGGGCAAGCTGAAAAAAAGACGCAGCTAATCAGTAACAATTACGTTCACGTCACAAGCAAAAGTGATATGTTCATCATAGAAGAAAGTAATTAAGTCCCAGGTAAATGCTTCGCTGATTGAATGCATCGGTCATTTCGGTTTTGTTATAATTGGCCCATTTGCATTTTGTGTATTTCTCTTATTATCTATTCAACATATGATAGTAGTAATATGAGAATGGAAATTGGGAATATGTCAAAGAGACAACAACCCAAACAAAGAGTAGATAACAGATGAAGGCCACCAATGGGTCTTCAACACAGAGAGAAAATCCGGCACCGGGAGGTGGTCCTCAGCTGGCCTCTAAATAAATTTGTGTATTAGTTCAGTGACAATGGACGTCACACTTAATTCCAAAACATATACATGAGCTTAAATTAAAACATACAAGACTAACAAAGACCAGAGGCTCCTGACTTGGGACAGGCGCAAAATGCGGCAAAATGCGGCGGGGTTAATATAGAAAAAATAGGTTTGGTATGATTGCCAATGACACAACTCTCCACAAGAGACCAAATGACACAGAAATTAACAACTATAGGTCACCGTACGGCCTTTAAAATGAGCTCACACAGCATAGTCAGCTATAAAAGGCCCTGAAATGACAAATGTAAAACAATTCAAACGAGAAAACTAATGGCCAAATGTATGTACAAAAAATGAACGAAACACAAACATGTAACACATCAATAAAGGACAACCACTGAATCACAGGCTCCTGACTTGGGACAGGCACATACATACAGAATGTGGCGGGGTTAAACATGTCAGCAAGATCCCAACCCTCCCCTAACCTGGAACAGTTGTGTAACAGTTCAACATAAGAACAAACTATAAAATTCAGTCGAAATAGACTTAACATCATCAGATAGATACAAATAGAAATACTGTAATAACTGGCCTGACGGGTGTCTTTTAACTATGCTGCCACCACCTGCGTTTACATGTACACATGGGACCTTAATAGGCTAGAAATAGCTAGTCTAAGACAGAGAATGGTTTAAACACGGTGTTCTAGAAGTAACTATCTCATGGGGAGAGATTTTAATTAGGTCAAAGGGTCAAAACTTCCGAAATATTCAATCTCAATATTATAACCAGTGAATACTAAAAAGAGGGGGACAAAATTGTTAGGAATATTCAGATACGCTCTAGAATGTGAAATTAACACACTCCTGTCATGTAGTTTATATAACAGATTGTCTCTGTAAGGTAGAGGATGAACCTCTAAATTGTCAACATATAAACTATCACTCACGAAGTGGAAACGCAAGGAACGGTATCAAGAGACTATCGCACAAACAAATATTTTCTGTCTGACAATCAAATAGTCTCTTATCTAGGCGTAGCAAGAGGATCTATTCTCCCATGAAACAGTGTTATGACACCAACAACCAAAGACCAAGTTGGCCTATTAATGTGTAAGTTTACTGACGAATAAATAAGATATTTAAGAGCATAATTTGGTATTATAAGTAAAGCATTTCATACAGATATCACAGTGAAACAAATTACAGTTTAAACAACTTTTCAGAATATATATTTCTAACTATCAATGTATCCAGTTATTTGCCACATTGTTTACCAACTACATAATAATTTATATATCATATCTTTGTTTTACATATATATATCATCTTCTAATAATTTATACATTTAAAATAACAGTACTTTATTATTATTTAATATACATCAGCCTCCTGAAATAAGCACAGGAAGGCAGACTTCAATCACATTTGACATTGAGAGTATCTAAAAGTGAAATTTATTTGTCCTAGCTTCTTACTATTCCTATCTTAGAAAGTATACATAATTTATTTATGTTCTCTCTGATTACTGGAACAACTCAGCAAACAGGATACCAAGCAATATGTCTTAAACAAAAAGAGGAGAGGAAATGGGAAAGGGAAGGCATGTAACTATATTCCGTTTTATCTCAAAGAAACAGGTTAGCAAATGAAAACTAGCCTGAATAAATAGACCTGCTATTTATATTTACAATTGAATTAAATCCATTTTTCTTATTCTGATCTCAGCCCAGAATACTATTATAGTGAACAGAAAATGTCCAAATATTTGGTAATTTAGATAAATCGACTGCACTAAACAATTGAAAGAACTACACAAACGTGTATTTAAAAATCCAAATATTCTAAACTGCAGTGTAACTGCTTCAATTCTCATGAAATGCATGATAAAACATGAGAAACTTCAGCGAATATGAAATATACGATAGTAAAACTGACCGAAAATCTTGCAACATATCTGTAGTTCTGAATTAGGAAGAAGAGCCTCGGCAAACGGGTGCACTGTTTTCATACTCTGATAGACTTAACAGGGTAACGAACGGTTTAAACGGGGTTGCAACGGGAAACGAACGGGAAAATGGAAACGGGCCTGAAAAGTACGAAAAGAATCCCTGATTGCTAGAATCAGGTACAATAAAACGTAAACGGTATGTTTGCGGAACATAAAAATCATCTTAGTACAATTAACAATCATAATTACATTTGTAATATCGTTTTAATACAATAATCTTGTAATAATCGATCTACGATCGCTATAGTATTGATACACTGTTTTACGGTTGTGGTACATAAAGTTCACCTGAGGTTACACACAGTCAACCTAATTTGCATAATCAATACACAAAAATCACTGTGCCGGAAATGGCTGCTGATGTACGAAAGGGAAAGTTAGTTACATAAGTTATTTCGATTATACATCAATAAAAATGGTTGAACACTGGATGAACGCAGTGAAAAGAACACTGAAAGCATACCGAATTGAATAAGGAAGGTGAGAACCGGTGTCAAACTTTAAAATAGCCAAAAATCGAATCATACCTGATAACTGGTGCTTAAAAGTAAAACACATGTTTTCAAAGCAATTTCACCTGGCCAAGTCATTACAATACATCTAACAAAAACACAGAGTGGACGTGGCCGGGTACTTGTATATCCCAACAACAAAAGACACTTAGAGTACTCGCAGTTACTGACAGCTAGTGCAAAGCCACTAACAACTCATTAAAGAAATCCTGCATCTAAGACTTAACATGTTTTGTAAGATCTCAACCGTCCCCTTATACCTCTAGCCAATGTAGAATTAAGAAACACATAGCAATACACACAGGAAAACTCAGTTTAAAAGAAGTCCGAGTCCGATGTCAGAATAGGTAACAAAAGAAACTAAGCAAAATGACAATGATACATACATTAACAAAGGACTACTAGCAGTTACTGACATGCCAGTTCAATACCTCAATTAAACTGATTGATAGATTATGTCTTCATCATATGAAAATCAACTACAATCCCTCCAGCTAGGGTTTAGTATTATACCATCATTTAATATATGAGAACAACATAACCCTTATCTTTCCAACTCCTCTATATTGATGGTATTATATTAATTGGTAAGCTATGGTCAATTGTAGAATCAATACGTGTACACATAAATAAATGTAATAATTTTATCTTTTATTTCTCTTGTTATGATAATCAAATTCTTGTTTTTGAGCGTTTAATTTTGTCAGGTTTTTTTATTCTCCTTTTTAATTTATTTATGAGTTTTATATTTTGTTAACAATACTTTTCATAACACAAGTGTTCTGCCATGTATTTTACCGTGTATTTTGTCGGAAATGTAAAGACAACTAATCAGAATTTTGAATTAGGTTAAGGCGTCAATGTTGCCTCTGTAAAAGGCAAAACGTGAATACAAGTAGTTATTCACATATACCGTCTACAATGCACGGATAGTGCGGCACACAGCATACTCAAGACAAAGCAAATAGATACATATAGTTGTACTCAAACAAAATTAACTACATACGAATTAAGGAATAATACTGACTAATATAAATCAATGCACGCACTTAACTAAACAGAACGGTAATAAATTTTAATATTCTTCCTATCAATCATATCAATTCTAAACAGACAAACTGTTCTCGGCCACGTCCACTCTTTGATTTTGTTTGATGTATTTTTATTTTTATCCATCTAATGAGTTAAGCCTTTTCTAACTGATTTTTATAGTTCGTTCTTATGTTGTACTGTTTCACCACTATCCCAGGTTAGGGGAGGGTTGGGATCCCGCTAACATGTTTAACACCGCCACATTCTGTATTTATGTGCATGTCCCAAGGTAGGAGCCTGTAATTCAGTGGTTGTCGTTTGTTGCTGTGTTACATATTTCTGTTTCGTTTATATGTTTGTACATTAATTAGGCATTTAGTTTTCTCGTCTGAATTGTTTTACATTAATTTTGTGATTTCGGGGCCTTTTATAGCTGACTATGCAGTATGGGCTTTGTTCATTGTTGAAGGCCGTACGGTGACCTATAGATGTCATTTTGGTCTCTTGTGAAGAGTTGTCTCATTGGCAATCATACCACATCTTCTTCTTTATAAAGCATCTTGCTTGACGGAGCCTTATCTTATAGCGTTAATTATGTCTTTACATACAATCTACATGTAGCTTTCAAAAGTACGCTAAAATCATTCAAAATTTTACAATTACAAAATGTTTATCTATATGTCTGTCCGTTAACCAGAGCTAGGTCAATAGTTTGTCAAACAGTAAGTTTTGAACTGAGATTGGTGAATTTTATCTATAATAAGATAAAAGAACTATGTTATAGTTATACAAATGTTAGTATTTGTAAATGTGTAAGTCGGTGTATTGTATAATATCGGTCAGGCCAGTTGTATATTTATTGATGTACATGTATGTTTATTATATTTTCTATTGATAAATCTATATATAGTTAATAAACTAAGGCTCATATTGGTTCATCATAAGTTAACAACGATGGATTTTATATTCTTAAATGCCCCTTCTTGTCATTTTGCTTCTGATTTCATATCTTATTTAAGACGTTCTGAGCTTTGGAATATTTGAGCTATCCTGGTGATGGTATATGATTATGGTAATGTATATCTAGAATCGCTCTGGAGTGCCATATTTACAAAGTGTTAGTTTCCTTTTTATTGATTTATCTCACTATATATCCTGATTTTATAGATTTCTTTTGGAAAATATCAATTTAAAAAACATTCTTGCATGTTAAAATCTAAATGTCTAAAACAAATGAGTATAAAAAACCTTGTGTTATCACTCTTGCTTTACTGATGCTAGTTAACCTTCTTATGAATGCCATTTGGACCACAGACCCAAATATCAAATGAATTTAGATCATCATATGATACATGTAGATAAGTTCAAGTTCGGACGAATCTTTTAGACGGATCTATTCGTAATATATTCATTTCATACACCAACTACAGTACGAGTAACATTATCTTCCAGCTACTTGTTAATAACATTCTTGTCAAGTTCGGCTCTTTTATGCGAATGCAAATTCCTTGTAACTGCATGACATATGGAACATGACAAACCCAGCATTGAAATTGTACATCCAAAATTGTTATAGATCCTATACTTGTATAATCAAAGTCGGGCTGAACTGTGATACGGCAGCAGTTCAGCGTCGGGGATTAGGTGATTAACATAACAGTACAACAAAATCTAACTTTTTTAGGTTGGGTAAACGGATTTTCCTTTGCTTTTGTTATCATTTATTTAATATTCATTCATTTTATTTATACAATCATAATTACATTTGTAATATCGTTTTAATACAATAATCTTGTAATAATCGATCTACGATCGCTATAGTATTGATACACTGTTTTACGGTTGTGGTACATAAAGTTCACCTGAGGTTACACACAGTCAACCTAATTTGCATAATCAATACACAAAAATCACTGTGCCGGAAATGGCTGCTGATGTACGAAAGGAAAGTTAGTTACATAAGTTATTTCGATTATACATCAATAAAATGGTTGAACACTGGATGAACGCAGTGAAAAGAACACTGAAAGCATACCGAATTGAATAAGGAAGGTGAGAACCGGTGTCAAACTTTAAAATAGCCAAAATCGAATCATACCTGATAACTGGTGCTTAAAAGTAAAACACATGTTTTCAAAGCAATTTCACCTGGCCAAGTCATTACAATACATCTAACAAAAACACAGAGTGGACGTGGCCGGGTACTTGTATATCCCAACAACAAAAGACACTTAGAGTACTCGCAGTTACTGACAGCTAGTGCAAAGCCACTAACAACTCATTAAAGAAATCCTGCATCTAAGACTTAACATGTTTTGTAAGATCTCAACCGTCCCCTTATACCTCTAGCCAATGTAGAATTAAGAAACACATAGCAATACACACAGGAAAACTCAGTTTAAAAGAAGTCCGAGTCCGATGTCAGAATAGGTAACAAAAGAAACTAAGCAAAATGACAATGATACATACATTAACAAAGGACTACTAGCAGTTACTGACATGCCAGTTCAATACCTCAATTAAACTGATTGATAGATTATGTCTTCATCATATGAAAATCAACTACAATCCCTCCAGCTAGGGTTTAGTATTATACCATCATTTAATATATGAGAACAACATAACCCTTATCTTTCCAACTCCTCTATATTGATGGTATTATATTAATTGGTAAGCTATGGTCAATTGTAGAATCAATACGTGTACACATAAATAAATGTAATAATTTTATCTTTTTATTTCTCTTGTTATGATAATCAAATTCTTGTTTTTGAGCGTTTAATTTTGTCAGGTTTTTTTTATTCTCCCTTTTTAATTTATTTATGAGTTTTATATTTTGTTAACAATACTTTTCATAACACAAGTGTTCGGGCATGTATTTTACCGTGTATTTTGTCGGTAATGTAAAAGACAACAAATCAGAAATTTTGATAGGTTAAGTCGTCCATGTTGCCTCTGTAAAAGGCAAAACGTGAATACAAGTAGTTATTCACATATACCGTCTAAAATGCACGGATAGTGCAGCACACAGCATACTCAAGACAAAGCAAATAGATACATATAGTTGTACTCAAACAAAATTAACTACATAAGAATTATACTGACTAATATGAATCAATGCACCGATTTAACTAAACAGAACGGTAATAAATTGTAATATTCTTCCTATCAAGCATATCAATTCTAAACAGACAAACTGTACCTGGCCACGCCCACTTTTGTTTTTGTTGGATGTATTTTATTTTTATCCATCTGATGAGTTACGCCTTTTTCAACTGATTTTTTAGTTCGTTCTTATGTTGTACTGTTTCACCACTGTCCCAGGTAAGGGAGGGTTGGGATCCCTAACATGTTTAACCCCGCCACATTCTGTATTTATATGCATATCCGAAGGAAGGAGCCTGTAACTCAGTGGTTGTCGTTTGTTGCTGTGTTACATATTTCTTTTTTGTTAGTACGTTTGTACATTAATTAGGCACTTAGTTTTCTCGTCTGAATTGTTTTACATTTGTGATTTCGGTGCCTTTTATAGCTGACAATGCGGTATGGGCTTTGCTCATTGTTGAAGACCGTACGGTGACCTATAGATGTCATTTGGTCTCTTGCGAAGAGTTGTCTCATTGGCAATCATACCACATCTTCCTCTTTATAAAGCATCTTGCTTGACGGAGCTTTATCTTATAGCGTTAATTAAGTCTTTACATACAATCTACATGTAGCCTTCAAAGCGCACTAAAATCATACAAAATGTTACAATCACAAAATGTTTATCTATATGTCTGTCCGTTAACCAGGGCTAGGTCAATATTTTGTCAAACAGTAAGCTTTGAACTGAGATTGGTGAATTTTATCTATAATAAGATAAAAGAACAATGTTATAGTGATATAAATGTTAGTATTTGCAAATGTTTAAATCGGTGCATTGTATAATATCGGCCAGGCCAGTTGTATATGTATTGATGTACATGTATGTTTATTAGATTTGCTGTTGATAAATCTAGATATAGTTAATAAACTAAAGTTCCTAATGCTTCAGCATAAGTTGACTTGAGATGGATTTAAATATTCTTAAATGACCCCTTCTTGTCATATCGCTACTTAATTCATATCTTATTTAAGACGTTCTGGACTTTGGAATATTTGAGCTATCCTGGTGATGGTATATATTTATGGTAATGTATATCCAGAATCGCTCTGGAGTGCCATATTTACAAAGTGGTAATTTCCTTTCTATTAATTTATCTCACTATATTTCCTGATTTTATAGATTTCTTCTGAAAACATCAATTAAAAGAAACATTCTTGCATGTTAAGATCTAAATAAAAAATGAGTATAAAAACCCTTATGTTGTCACTCTTTCTTTACTGATGCTGGTTAACCTTCTTCTGAATGCCATTTGGACCACAGACTCAAATATCAAATGGATTTACATTATCATATTATACATGTAGATAAGTTCAAGTTCGGACGAATCTTTTAGACGGATCTATTCGTAATATATTCATTTCATACACCAACTACAGTACGAGTAACATTAACTTCCAGCTACTTGTTAATAACATTCTTGTCAAGTTCGGCTCTTTTATGCGAATGCAAATTCCTTGTAACTGCATGACATATGGAACATGACAAACCCAGCATTGAAATTGTACATCCAAAAATTGTTATAGATCCTATACTTGTATAATCAAAGTCGGGCTGAACTGTGATACGGCAGCAGTTCAGCGTCGGGGATTAGGTGATTAACATAACAGTACAACAAAATCTAACTTTTTTAGGTTGGGTAAACGGATTTTTCCTTTGCTTTTGTTATCATTTATTTAATATTCATTCATTTTATTTAATCTTTTTATTATCACCATTCTTAACTTCAAACCATTTATTACATGTTCATCACAAAATGTGAAACATGTTAAATAATCCGTTTCAATATTCCAGAAAAGAAATAAAAATAAGCTAGTTTTTTTTTTTTTTTTTCTAAACATACCAAAGATGACTTTTGACAAAATGTTTAAGTGCTAAAATCCTGGAAGAACACCGTAAATATACCGACGGTGGGGTGTACGTCTCAGATGGATTAACGTCTCAGTAGTCAGTGCTATTATGCATGTTCAGACGTAATTTTAGATCTACATTTTTTCAAATTCTCCATTGATATATGAAGACATAAGGATATCATTAGGAAACATAAGTTCAAACTGCATCAGGCAAAGTCGTCGACATTAAATGAAGTGAGTTTATATTTAAATGGCTCTTCGTGCATTCAGGCGTTTTTAAATTCGTTTGCTTTATATTGTTTTGGGTTTGGTTTTTCACTTGAAGAAAAGTGCAGTAAATAGGACGAATAATTTTTAAAAGTGTCATTTTCGATATCTCTTCTGATTGAATTTGAGTATAAAACTAATGTAGTTTTACCAAATTTGAGACAAGTCAAGGTTAATTTATATTCTCCACTATAATTGTGTACCAAAATATCTAATAAATTTTTATCTAGTAATTATCTACTCTGGTGTCATACGTTAGAGGTACTATTTATGATAAAGGTTTATTTCAAGTAAACACTTTAAAAAAACTTATCATCCCGTAATTTTTCAAACTCTGCTATTTGATCAAGATATTAATGAAACACGTAGCAGTTATTTATTTCCTTAATTTTAAAAGAAGAACAATTGTTTTTAATAAATGCAAAAACTAATTTCACCCCTTTGCTCGAATGAAGTAGTTTATCAATATTTTATCAATACATAAAGAGATAAAACATTGTCCTTCTGAACAAATTATTACTTGCGGTGTGGATATAAGCAACAACAATTATGATGTATTTATTCACGATCTCCATAGTTTTGTCTAGTGTTGGCGGATTTTTGTTAGATAATTCGCCAAATATCGGGGGACAAGTAGCGACAACTAATCAATATCTGACCTTATCCAAATTTTTTGAAGAAAAAAAACTCCAACAACAGGACTCAGAACGACTACAACAGGAAACGAATAAATTGCGGCATGATGTTGACACTAACCTTGCATTACTGACGACACAACTGCAGCAGAAATTCGATTTTCTCCAAAAAAGTCTTGTTGACGAAGGGAAGCTAAATGAAACAAAACAGAATATGCTTCTATTACAGCAGAAATATCAAACATTGGAACAGAATTACAATAGGCTTCAACAAGAACATGCAATACTACAAAATAATTATAAAATAATGGACAATGAAATTACGACAAGCAATAACCGATCATACCTTTGCGAAGAAAAGTTGCGTGCCCAAGGAGAAGAATTGTATGGTATGAATATTAAAACTCTTCATATCGAAAGGGAAATGGCTGCTTTAAAGCAATTGGCAAATATCAAACCTTTAGTCGAGGTAAACACATTACAAAATACTGTGAAAAGCTTAACAAGTCAAACAAATTCTTTGAGCATGAAAGAGCAAGCTCGCAGTCAGGATTTCCTTGCATTATTCAATATGACTGTGGGAACGACAAAAACCTTGACGGAATGAAGTACCAATGTGAACAATCGTCTTAATGATGTTTGGCATAACCAAACTGCTGCGATCGTTGCCATCGAAAATAATGTGACACGTCAGTTACAAAGCTTTCAGACCAATCAAAACAAAACGTTTATGCGTTTGGAAAACATGATGCGTAAAGTTGAGAGTAGTGCAAACGGAACACATGATTTGCTACAACGGGAAATCAGCAAAAGTGTTGAAAAAGGTATATAGTTTTAAAAAGTTAGTCCGTTGTGTTTGTCTCAGAAATATGACAGCTGCAGTAATACATGTCCAACGTTAATACATGTTTTGTGTTGTTTTTTTGGGGGTTTTGGTTTTTTTTTTGGGGTGTTGCTCCAGGTTTCTCCTCCTTTAATAGTGTAAGTCTTGTTTCTTATGGAAATACTTTTATTTATGTACTACGTCAAGGGCGTACATAATGAGTTTCTATTTTTTAATTATTTAAAATTTGTCATTCAGAATCTTTTAGAGCTTACTGTATGGGTTTTGCCCATTTTTGAAGGTCATACAGTCATCCATATTCGCTAATGTATAAATTATTTGGCCTCTGTTCGAAAGTTGTCTTATTGGCAATCAAACCACCTGTCCTTATTTTTATATAACAAACAGAATTCCACATATTAGAAAGTATTCTACTAATTCA
>JAASAO010000756.1:0-23290 GCA_017311375.1 Mytilus coruscus | reverse complement strand
GGTACAAATCCAAGATAGTTTAAGAAAGTTGTTAAAATTTTAAAACTTTAACCACAGAGTGAATGTAATGTTAACTGGCAGAAAAACTAAGTCCGTTTATAGGTAAAATACTGAAAAAATGATTTTTTTTACAAAATTTACTTCTGGATAATATCTTATGATCATAAACAAGCTTCTTTCCAAGTCTGGTAGAAATCCAGGATAGTTAATAGTTAAAGAAAGTTATTAAAATTTCAAAACCTTTACCCACAGAGTGAATGTAATGTTTCCTGGCAAAAACTAAGTCCATGGCCATTTATAAGTAAAATACTGAAAAATGGAATTTTTTTACAAAATTTACGTTTGGATATTATCTTATGATCATAAACAAGCTTCTGTCCAAGTTTGGTTGAAATCCAGGATAGTTTAAGAAAGTTATTAAAATCTCAAAACCACTGAGTGAATATTTGTGGATGACGCCGTGAACGATGCAGACGGAATGTAGGATCACTATGTCTCGCTTTTCGACAAAAGTCGAAGCCTTGACAACTAGAACTGACTAATATAAAACAATAATACAAAAGACCCTGCATTTAAAACAACCAATGTATGTTTTTTTTCATAACTCAGATTTTACTAACACCTCACCATACAATTTTCAAAGAATATTATTAGTATGATTTATATGATAAATATAATTGCTGGCAGTAAACTGTTTGGTTGCAATGATCACTGAATTTTTTCCGACGCGACTTTACAGTATTCCTAACAAAACATCCTTTGATGCGGGTCGCAATATTGAAATCTGCTAAAAGCGCAAATTGAACGCGATAGTCTGCAGTTTCTTGGTTGGCCGACTAGACAACATCATAGAGCCTTTTTCTCACAATACATGATGCCCTATCTAATGCACATAGACAATAGGCTGTTTGGTCTTTAAACAGTTTCTCATGTAAATACAAAAATAAACAGAATCAATGACTGACTGCTTCAACACACTGTTATTAATATTTTAAATAAATAAATATTAAAAAGGTGCTATATTTGGAAAAAATTTCAAAAATTTTTCATTCCTTCTTAATTCTTAAAATGAACACTTTCAATCTTACAACAAGGTAGTTTTATTTTGCATAAAGAAGCACAAAAACAAGCTCCCTGTTTCATCATTAAAGTACCATCTCCTATTACACGATTATTGATTATTGTAAACAAGCTCCTGTTTCATGATTAAAGTACCATCTCCTATTACAGGATTATTAATTGTTGTAATTGAAACATGACTTTGGTTAAAAACAAGATAAGAGTTTCATATGAGAATTCTAGGCAACCTCTGTAGTGATGTGAAAAGATCTTTTGGTAGAGTCAAAGTAACTTGTCAATGCTCCATATAGCCAGTGCACAAAAATTTATTCTGCTTTCATCCTTGTAAAATTCTACTTCATTTGCCTGTTTTAAGTCAGGAAGCTCATAAATGATTGTCTATTTTAATGTTTTTGCCATTTTGAGGAATTTGGTTTTAATGGTAGATCTTTGATAGTCTTATTAAATTTTGTTAGATTTAGACCTTGAAATTCTGTATATTGAATATACACCTGTCTGTTGTTGAAGACCAAATTTTGACCTTTATATTTATTTCTTGTGGTTTTTTGTGTCATTTGGTTGCAGTTGATATATTTAATAAAAAGTTGTAAAAGCACGACAATGACACATCATTTTCAATTTTGTGTTATCCTCTCGAATTCATTTCTCAACCACATAACAGATCAAATGCTAAAGCCTTTGGCTGATAAAGGGGTGTTGGAATGACATGAATGATAGAGATACAAATAAGGAGAGGGATAAGTAATAATCTATATGTATAGGTTGTTAATTACCTGCACATATCAATTTTGAGATTCTCCCCTTTCTCCATTTGAGAAGGTCCCCACCTTTACCAGCACATAGGTCTAACACAGACACTTTGAGATCTGACGTGTTTTCATCTCTTAATCTGTTCAATGTTTCACCTGAAACAAACAAAAATATTTTGAACTCATTCACTTAAATTAGATTATAATGAACTGGCTGTTAAGGTATGATTTTGTTTTGTGTAATCCAATCAACTCTTTAGGTTGAATAATCTTTATACGTCTAATAGCTGGCATTCTTTTTACCATATATTCTACTGTTATGATAAAACCTTATCATCTTTAAAGTTTACCATATTCTACTGTTATGATAAAACCTTATCATCTTTAAAGTTTACCATATTCTACTGTTATGATAAAACCTTATCATCTTGAAAGTTTTGTCTGTTGCTTTATCTTAAATATTTAAAAATAGTGATTAAACAGAAAAGAAATTGTCAGGACTCTGCAGGAGACAAAATGATCTGAAGAACAGTAAATAAATATAATTTCTATCTTCTTCCAGAAATGTGTTTCAAATGAGCAGATTCAGTGACCAAGGCGGACAAACTATAATCTAATCTTTTGTAAAGTTATTAAGATATCTACATTTTTTTTAATGGCATAGTGTGTATTATCAAATCATGTAGGTCAGTTACCGACCTAATATCAGAAGTTTTTTCTGTTCATTTTTGTATTTAAAAAAATTATTTATCATACTGTAATGTATTATGATCATGATGATATTTGTTTTACAATGAATTATTTCATTTCATAAAATATTAGTTACCAATAACGACACTTTTGATCCAGTTGTTAAAATTTCTTAAGAAAAAAATTCGACTATCTTTCCTTGTTTCTAGGCCTGCTTCCTGTAACTCATTATAATGTTTGGCAACTGTTCCAGTTAGATCTACAGCCTACAAATATATTAAACCTGTATATATATGACTGATTTAAAAATTTTAACGCTAAATTGGCATTGGATATTGGCATTAATGACGTCTTTACACTAAATCCATTGGATGTTGGATGTGTACTGATTGATATTTTAGTCTTAGATACACGATTTTTATTATTAGTTGTTATTGGCTTTGGACTAGCTGTCAGTAACTGAGAGTACTCTCAGATCTGTACTTAGTGTCCATTTTGTTGTTAGGGATGAGGGATGGATAAATACCCTGCCACGTCCTGTCCGTGTTCATGTTTGATGTTTTTCTGCTTTGTATCAATCTGATGAGTTAAGCCTTTTTCAACTGATTTTTATAAGTTTGTTTTATGTTGTGCTGTTACGCCACTGTCTCAGGTTAGAGGGAGGGTTGAGCACTCACAAACATGTTTAACCCTGCCAGATTCTTTAAGTGCCTGTCCCAAGTCAGGAGCCTGCAGTTCAGTGGTTGTCATGGGTTCATGTCATATTTTTCATGTTGGGGCCTTTTATAGCAGACTATACAGTATGGATTTTTCTCATTGTTGAAGGCCTATAATTGCTTACATCCACTTTATTTGAACTTTGGTGGATAGTTGTCTCATTGGCAATCATACCTCATCTCCTTAGTTTTATATCGTTTCATTTTTAAATTTATATGGAGTTTCGAGAAAGGAGTATATGTGCATAAGGTCAATTACTTTAGCCTCTAAAATTATCAAAAAGTAAAATCTTCCTTTTAGAATTATGCCAATTACATTGATAAAGTATAAATGGGATGATATAATGTAGTCCTGTAAGTACAGAGATGAACATTTTTAGATGTCTTGTGACATGTTCAACATTCACTTTAAAGGTATTGTCAAAACACTCGTATAATTCATGGCCTATTTGACCTAAAATTGCAGTATTACACCGACAGAGTACCTGATAAAATAAAATATGATCAAAAACCTTACCTAAATAGGTATTTTACCCAAATCAACATAGTTGCATAAGACACCTTGAAGTAAATATGTCTTTTCAGAGAAGGCTGTTGATCATAATTAAATATTAATTACAAAATCTCAAAATGAGGCTTTTTTGACAGCTGAGACTTGCAGTTTTCATGTTTTTTACTTGGACTGCAAAGATAGAAGCCATAAGTTACTCATATATTTAGTGTTCTGTATATCATTCATAGACCTTTGTCTTTTTTTATCTTTTTACTTTTGGTCTTGTTAAATACACCCTTCAGCATTTTCAAATGTACTTGCCACTGGATATATTTTCAACAAAAATATAAACTGTAAGGAAAATTCAGGCAAAACTTAGTAACAGGTTCAGATAGGTTAATTGTTATGAAAGGAAAAGAGGTCATTTTTTAAACAATTAAATGGATGTTAACATAGTTCTGAATACATGTATATGATGTATTGGCATTATATTCTACAAATAAACTAACAGAAATGACAACGTTTCATAATCTTACTTGTGGACCTTGGGATTTTTGTGTTTCCACTTCTTTCTTACCTAAAAGAAAAGAAAAATGAGTTTTAACAAATCAACTTGTATGTAACAAACTCGTATAATTCATGAAAGCAGAAATTATTTATTTTTGTTGACTTTTTCTTAACCACTGTTTGTGGAATCCATGTCTGGAAGGCATTGTAAATAAACTGCTTCGCTGAGCGCAGCTGGATACGCCCGCAGAGGTCCAACCCTGAACAGTTAGGGCAAAAATGGACACAATATTCAAGCTTGATACAGGTCTGAATTTGGATTGTAATTAAATATTTGACATATTACAGGTTTCTGAATAAATGTAGTCAAAGAACTTGAAATTGGTTATATGTATTGAATTTTATATTCAATGAAAGATTTCTTGCTGTTGTGCAATACACTGTGCTGTTGCGTAATACTTAGTAAATCTGTTGTCAGACTAAAAACAAATAAAGGGAGGTTATCTTAATAGATATAAACCAGGCACAAAAGTTTATTGAAAACTGCTCAAAGCACTTTAAAGGTATTGTCAAAACACTGGAAAATCCCCCTTTTTTTAATGATTAAAACCCCATTACTCGGAAACATAAAATCTAAAATTTATAAAAATCAAAAGGAAGCTTACATCAATAGATATAAACAATTCACCAAAGTTTCATGAGAACTGCTGAAAGCATTTTTGAGTTATTGTCCGAAAACTGGAAAATCTCCCTTTTTTTAATGAATAAAACCGCATAACTCGGAAACATAAAATCTAAAATTTATAAAAATCAAAAGGCAGCTTACATCAATAGATATAAACAATTCACCAAAGTTTCATCAAAACTGCTGAAAGCATTTTTCCGTTATTGTCCGAAAACTGGAAAATCCCCCTTTTTTTAATGAATAAAAACCCGTAACTCAGAAACGAAAAATCTAAAATTTATAAAATTAAAAGGGAGCTACATCAATAGATATAAACAATTCACCAAGGTTTCATGAGAACTGCTGAAAGCAATTTTGAGTTATTGTCAGAAAACTGGAAATTCCCCCTTTTTTTAATGAATAAAAAAAAACCCAGAACTCGAAAACATAAAATCTAAAATTTATAAAAATCGAAAGGGAGATTATGTCAATAGATAAAAACAACTGACCAAAGTTTCTTCAAATTGGAGAAAGCATTTTTTAGTTATTGTCCAAAAACTGGAACCCCCCTTTTTATAATGAATAAAACCCTATTTCTCTGAAATGTAAAATCTTAAATTTATGAAAAACGAAAGGGAGCTTTTGTCAATAGATATATACAATTCACCAAAGTTTATGCAAATTGGGTAAAGCGTTTTTGAGTAAATGTCCAACATGTTGTCGACGGACGGACGGTCAACGGTATACAATAATACGTTCCGTAAACGAGCGTATAAAAATATCTTAAAACATTTATTTTACCACTTGAAGCAATTGTTTTTAAACAATCAGGGCTCATATACTACATGTACTCTTTCAGAATTATAGAGAAGTAACTTCTCTTTTTGAAACTGACAGGAAGAAGTGCATGTTCACCTAAGACTATTCATGCAAATAAAAAGAAGAAAAGGCAAAAAAACGACAAAAAAAGTAACCTTTGAAATTGTTGGCATGAACTAAAACCCCTGGGGATTTTTGAAAGTTGGCAGGTATGGTAAAGACAGAAAAATAGTGAAAAGGACTTAAAGGTGTATGTCCTGCATATTTTCTCTTGGTCCAATTATGACGTCAGTGTTCTCCCTAGGTCGATATGACGCTGCGGTCCCGCAGCACCTTCAAAATAATTTCGTTGATCCCTTAGCGCCTTAATTGGCCACTGTCCCTTATTACTTGATCCCGCAGCGTGTTAATTTTCACATTTTAATTTCAAATGTTGGTTAAAATTGTCAAGTTGCTGATCACCGCTGAGAGATCGGTTAATGTTGTGCAATATTAAACTGATAACTACTATACTAAACTAGCAAAAGTCTCTGATTTACCTGTTCCAGCCTTATCAAACCATGAAATCAGGTTATAAGGGACGAAGTCCCTATAACAGTAGAAAATCAATAAAAAAAAAAAAAAAATCGGAAAATTTCCAAATTTTCATTGTACTAATGAACTTTTTTTTCAGAATTTTTATTTTCCCGATCTGCAGAAATCTTTTCCGGTTTTGGCTTGGGATTTGAGTAAAATGTTATGGGGACGTACCTTACATCAGTAAGCAAATCAATAAAACTACTAAAAATTAAAATAAAAATCAATATACTAATAAAATCATAATCGTTAACGTTTTCAAACTTTTCAAGCAGTTGCATTTTCTCTGGCGGACGCTGCAATATATGTCATACGATTTCGAAAATTTATATGTATGATTACCGGAAAGAGTATGGACAACAACACAATAACAATAACATTTGTATTCTTATAATGTCCTTTTATAATTCATGGTTGACTTTGCTTTAATGTTGTTGTTTTTCGTTATACTTTTAACAAAAGACATGCAGATTCAAAGTTGTATGAAGTCATATAATGGTGATCGCTATGATTAAGGATCATTGTGACACGTTGGTTTTGGAACAGATCTGTTCCTTAACAACTCGATGCTTCATAGCAACACGCCCTTTCGTTTACATTAAAATAGCAGAGTTTTCAGTCTTTTAACCATTTAAATATACATTCTTTTAATTCAGATTTTGATATGATAAAAACGTTACCTGACAATAGCGTTTCTTTGTTTACATTGCAAATGACGTCACAACATAATGTCTTAACAATAGAATCAACATCGGAAACGTTATGGTATTTCCTTTTCTTTTCAACAGATTCTGAAGTTAAATTATTCCTACAGTGAGTTCTTTTGGGAAACTTACCGCATATCAATCAGACAGACTTGTATCTGTACAAAGATCCATAATAAATCGAATTTGAATGTTTTGTTATCCCCGACATACGGGCTTTTTAAAACTAGTAATCTCACTTTCATGTGTATAATCTTCAGGAAATTTAACTTAAAATCGTTCTTCTTATTTCATTAAATGTGTTTTTAAACTTAGATACAAAGTCCACTCGTAGATGAGGGCCTGCGTGGGGTTTTAAAGAATCGACAAAATGTGCAGAAAAATAGCAAACAAATTATGAATAAAGAAAAATATGGCAAAAAGTAAAAATAGAAAATAATGGGTGCACTCAAATTTAAAGAAAATGAGTCACTCAAATATGAAGAATCATAGATCCTTTTAATTACCTTTTTATAAAAAAAATACAAAACAACTTTCAAGGAATAAGAAATAAGCATTGTATGACATAAAAAATTAAACGCAGACAATTAACAAAAAATACATCTTTTAGTTTTAAATCATACCTTTTAATAAATAATTTCAAAATGAACTCGCAGAACAACTCTTCTTTATCATATATTTCAATAATTTTATTAGTGACAAACTTACTGCCAAAAGAAAAGACGTGACAATCGAAACGAAGCTGAATTTTAATAATGACAATTGACATATATTTTTCTTATTCAAAATTATAAAATCATTCTACATAGAATGTGTAATTTACAACCGCATATCTTCATAATGTACCTACATGTTACACTGAGGTATTGAGCAAAATTGACACAACTTTTGTTTTATATATACAATAACATGCATGATGGCTTACCATCACAAAAGAGTAAAACAAAGGAAAATGATACAATGAGAAGAAAAAGAGAAATCAACTTCACAACACCAGATCTATTAGCAAGAAGTGAGAAATTTGTATTGTAACGCGATGCAGTAAACATGGTGAAGAAACAATGAAAATGATTATTTCTAGCAATGTAAATTTGTATTGTAATGCGATGCAGTAAACATTATGAAGAAACAATGAAAATGATTATTTCTAGCAACTTTTACATTGTCACACAAATTTAAACCAATGTTTTATGTTATCACCTTCTACATTCACAGTAGCCACTTGCAAACCCATTGCTCAAAGGTCATGCATCCCAATGAGATATGATGTATATTGAATTTTACAACCTTCAATCAGAGTTTAAAGTCTGAAGCAAGATAATAAGACACTTTCATGACCACTGTTAGAGTGTTTCTACTCTATGTATATAGAAGCTGAAACTGTAACACTTATATGACTTAAGCCCATTTCTATACTGTTTTATGGTGTGATGTTTTTCAGATGTTTATAAAAATTAGAAGATGTGGTGTAATTGCAATTGAGACAACTTTATGTATATGCCTGTCCCAAGTCAGGAGCCTGTAATTCAGTGGCTGTCGTTTGTTGCTGTGTTACATGATATGCGTTTTCGCTCATTTTTGTACATCAATTAGTCGTTAATTTTCTCTTTAAATTGTTTTACATTTGTAATTTTGGGGCCTTTATAGCTGACTGTGAGGTATGGACTTTGCTCATTGTTGAAGGCCGTGACGATGACATATAGCTGTTAATTTCTGTGTCATTTGATTTCTTATGGAGAGTTGTTGAATTGGCAATCATACGACACCTTCTTTTAAATTTTTATCAACCAAAGATCAAATGAAGTGGATATAAACAAATATAGGCAACCAGATAGCCTTCTAAAAGAGAAAACCCATACAGTATAGTTGGCTATAAAAGGCCTTGAAATTGCAAATGTAAAACAATTCAAACGAGAAAACTAAAGGCCTCGACATGTTTTTTTTGTTTGTGTTTTTTTTTTTTTTTTAGCAGTCGTCAGTTAATTTTACTTTTTTTTCTGTACGTTTAAAAAGACAACTGTTATAAGCTATTTGAGACATTAAATAGTTGCCATTCAAAGCATAGAACTGTTCAAGTCTATTGTATTGGTGTGTCTGACATGTCTCCAAGGCATCCATATTTAATAGTATCGTATATCACCTTCCACATTTTCCATATAAATTGAGATTACTAGTGGCACTTCCTGTATACAAGGTGATATGATGTGCCGCTGAATTGGTCACATTTTCAAGCTTGAAAATATGTGTAATGGTCGGAAAATATCAGAAAATGTGATAAGGTCAATAAAGTTCCCATAACTTCTTGGTCTGTCACCGTTCTTGGTGTTCCTGCTGTGTTTTAATCAACCAAGTTTTCATTTTTGACATGTTGGTATTCCACTCCTACATTACACACCACATGAAACCCAAACAATATGGGAAAAGGTTACATTTTCACATACGCAATATATGAAAAGGTATCCATTTTTAAATCTAAATCATATGAATTGAAGATGAGGTAACTCTGAAATTTTCTGAAGGAATTTAAATAAAATTTTGCTATTTTATATTTTAGCCGGAAAATTGTACAGTGACCCTATCTTTTCTTATAATATTCTCAAAGCATATTTATTTTACAATTCTATCATTCAGTTTACATACATGTAGCTTCTAATCGCATAATTAATGATGTTTTTCCCTGTATAATCCATACAAAATGTGTCATTTTGTCACAACCTGTAGCTTCAGAAAATGCTTGGTAACCTATCATTTTTATTATATTTTGAACATATCACAATATATACTACATTTAAGCAAAGTATGCAGTGGCGGATCCAGAACTTTTCATAAGGGGAGCACTGGCTGACCTATTAAGGGGCCCGCTCCAGTCATGCTTCAGTGATTCCCTATATGATCAACCAAATTTTTCCCACAAAGCTGGGGCGCCCCCTCCCCGGATCCGCCTATGGTATGAAAAATTCTATAAATTTTTAATTCATACTCCCATACCACCTTAACGGATTCTAAAGGTTTTCTGACTTCGTCCCCTTTCACAGGTAACACCTGCCTCATATTAGCGTAAATGATCATCAAGAAGATAGATGTTTTAGTAGAAAATAAAAGTTTTAAAAACTTCAGTGCAAAATTGAAGAAATAGATCGCAACTACATTGTATTTACTGTGCGATCACTTGGCCATTTAAGTAACTAATTTTTTCATTGGTCGAGAAGAAGAATCTATTTAAACA
Organism: Mytilus coruscus; assembly: GCA_017311375.1. Lineage (NCBI taxonomy): Eukaryota > Metazoa > Mollusca > Bivalvia > Mytilida > Mytilidae > Mytilus > Mytilus coruscus. The sequence goes on along the minus strand of JAASAO010000756.1, from coordinate 13,066 downwards.
CGACCAATGAACATGATGTATACGTGATAAATTTGAATACACATTACTAAAGAAATTTACGATGAAATTTATGAATGAGAGTTTTGTATGTCATAAAAGTAAAACAAAACTTTTATTTAAGAATGAGGAGTGATTTATTTTATTAGAAAGTGAAAAATTGTTGCTTGCAAGTAAAATTTGTCTGTCAACTGTCACGTTTAGAAATAAAATAATTTTTAACAAAGATTGTTAATTCGCCCATCGGAAATATAAGTCGGAATCACTGCAGCATTTGTATAATTTCACTAGAATTTCACTGGTCTTAACTTTGACGAATTTGTCAAGTTTCGTTTATATCTACCTGCTAAAGAAACGTTTTGATAATTATACACACGGAGGCGTAATGTTAAACTACGGACACTGCTCAGCTGGTACATAACATTTTTTTGTTTGTTTTAAAAGTTGTATACTAAACATCTTAAACTTAATCAATTTTAATGCTGAATCAACATGTTCTTTGCAAAGAAGAAATGGGTTAAGTGAAAGGCAGATGATGTTTTAAACCCTAAAGAGGATAAAGACTGAGGAACAGGCTGTCCAACAAAATTACACTGTCTTGTTACTTATAATATCTCTAGAAGGAACAGAGTACAGAAATAAACATTTCTGAAGCTGTTCAGCATTGGAAGGTCCAGAAGAACATGAGGATTTTTCTTGAACTATACATACATTTTGACTTATTTAATTGACTGTGGTATAAATGCTTTTGTTGTTTAAAATGAATTTATTTCATATATATATATATTCTTATTCTTTATCATGTATATTAATACTGTGCATTATTGCATATAATGATTTATGACCGATTGCTTCAGGTCACAATAGTTCACTCTAAAATAGAGTTATGCGCCCTTGAAATTTTGCCTTAAAAATTTCTGGGAGAACACTGGACGTCTTGAAAGGCTATTTTAATTTTTTTTTCTTTGACCCTTCCTGCATTCGTCACAGCAAAAAATTAAAATAGCCTTTCAAGACGTCATAATTCATGTAATTATTTGGACTAATTCTAATTCTGATAAAGTATTGAACTGACCCTTGTTGAAATGTATCAATTTTTTCAATGTGTTAGTCCTATTTATGAAGGTATAAGGTTAAAAATACCGTCTACAATTATATGTTTTTTCATGAGAAACATGATGTTGAACACAATTTATTCTAAAGCTCTCAAAATTATCAAAGGGAGCTGAAATGGTCTTGTCAGTAGCAACTGGTGTAAGTATACTTAAACAGTTTGCAATTAAAAACAATTTTTCTAATCATGAGAGGAAATTGCAATGAGTAACACATATCCTATAAACTGGAAAATTAAAAATGCTACTTGCTTTCCATTTCCATTTCGTTCAACTGTTGCTTATTCATATGGATAAACCCAGAGAACACGAAATAAATATTCCGAACAAAAAGTCGTATTTACCGCAAAATTCTTTTAAGACAAAAAAAATAAGAACTTTGAAATATTTGAACGAAATTTAATTGCAATTTGTTACCTTATATCCCAATTGATTTGTAAATGGTGGTTCCTAAATCTTCGCATGGAATGTTCATGTCGTAATGTGTCGTCTGTCAACTTCCGGTTTAGAAATGAGCACGTTGGATTTGACCGTCAAAATTATACAACAATTTTGATTTTATTCCTTGTGTCATGTTAAGAAAAACCGTGACTGGAAATTGTATTTCCATTGTTAGACGGAGAAATCATGAGCAAGTGGAATTTTGCCGCAGATTATTGGTATCACTAGGGAAGCTGCAATCATCATGCCCTGCAAGAGTTCGTCATATTTCATCATTTTCGTCGCAATGTTTTTGCAGACCCCAGAAAAAATGTAATTAATAATACAAATAATATTGAGTAGATGCTTCCTGATAACCTCACTGCTTCCCCTTTCCTAGTTTATAAATAGCCGCCCTCTATTAGCTGCACTTGTGGGATTCTAGTTACTTTGGCACCTGGTTAAATCTAGTCCAAATAATTATGATGTCTTGAAAGTATAGTCAATTTAATACCCAGACAAATCAGCACCTGGTTAATTTGGCAACCAAGGTAGTTATTTATGCATCAATGGTTAACATGATTCTTTACAACATATGTACAAGTATTAAAGTAATCTGTTTTTTCATATTTTTTACAATTGTCAATTGAGACCCACTTAAAACAATACATAGAGAATAATGGGGTGTTTAAATACAGAGAAAATATAATAATGTTGAGGTCGAGTTTGAAATTCTGTTACAGGTTCTGTGCTGCCAGCCTGAACATGTAATTTTACACTAATTTACGTTTTGATTGAGTTAAGCCTTCCAATTGATGTTTTATCGTGTGTTTTCTATGTTGTGATGTTATACTATTGTTTCAGAAAAAGGGAGAAGGTTTGGTACCATTAAACGTTTAATCCCGCTGCAAATGTTTGCACCTGTCCTAAGTCAGGAATCTGATGTACAGTAGTTGTCGTTTGTTTATGTAATTCATACGTGTTTCTCGTTTCTCGCTTTTTATATAGACTAGACTGTTGGTTTTACCGCTTGAATGGTTTTACACTAGTACTTTTGGGGCCCTTTATAGCTTGTTGTTCGTGTGAGCCAAGGCTCCGTGTTGAAGGCCGTACATTGACCTATAATGGTTTACTTTTATAAATTGTTATTTGGATGGAGAGTTGTCTCATTGGCACTCACACCACATCTTCCTATATCTATTTTTACACTGAAGTTCCTCTTAACTTGGTCTAACTACTATGTTACACTTTATTCAGCTGTCGTCTGACAATATGATAGAGATACCCATACCTGCCAACTTTCACGATTTTGACCCCTTGTCACGATTGCAAGATCGTGATCAGGAAAAAAGCTCTAAAACACGATTTTGTGAAATTCTACATGAAAAAAAAATGATCTGATCATCATAACACAGTTCCTGATTTTGAACTTTTCCCAAGGGAAGACAATCGCGATTAGCCGATCAAAATCGTTGTTTCTCATGATTATTGGGCATTCTATTATGAGTCCTTATTTCACTTTGTAAACAAAGCTGTGTTCTAATCAACACAAAATATGTTTGACACATGCACACAAACTTACTGTTTACATTCTCATTATTTTACTTTTTTTCCTAGTAAATTATATATATTTTAGCTGCTTACATAAAAATTATTAAATATTGTTATTAAAACATCATAAATTTTCCTGCTATTAGTTTTAAACTTATTAAATATGAAAATGTAATGTACAGTACTACCTGTGACATTATCTTACTAATGGTGGCCATAAAAATATGGTCACCATGATGGCCCTAAATGTCCATCATTATACCTCCTGTTGCTTAATTAATACACAAGGTATTAATCAAGAACTAGTCAATGATAAAGGAAATCATGACTGCATTGAAGTGTTAAAATTATATAACTTACAGGTAAAGTGTGTCAGGTAAAATATATGTGTTTGTCATATTTAATAACTGTTATTATGACAAGAAAATTCTAAAATAAAATGAAATAATAAAACTAGTTGAACATATAGCTTACTAACTTTTGTAAACATTTTCTCATGACTGTTTGTTTTGATGTTATACCTTTAAATAATTCTATCAATTTAAGTTATTTTTACATGTATATTTAGGCAAGTGAATAATAAATGAATATCATCTTCTAATATAATGCAAACTTTCACAACGCCTGCCTTTTTCCATCGAAAAGGTGTTTCTCAAATTAATTATCTAAAATCAAAATTGTTTATACTAACTGCATTTAACATTGAAAAACAAATTTTTAAGATTATCTTTAGGACTTATTCTAAATAAAATTTAGGCAATTCATTATTTCTCTATTGAATAAATACATGTATATTCAAAATATTCATTACAGAAAAATTTGATAATATTTTATTGTCATATAAACATATTACAATTTAATCAAGTTTCTGACAAAAAAAACAAAAACAAACATTATAATTTTAAAAGAAATAACAATTCTATAAAAAATCAAAACACATGGAAAAAAATTATTAGGTTTCTGCCCTTAGTTCTAATGACTTTTTTTTTTACAAAGGAGCCAATATTTTAAACATGTTCCATGTTATAAAGGTTTAGCATTTCTTTTACTTTTTGCTTTTGGTTAAGATTTTATTCATAAGATTCAAGATTTTATTCACAAGCTGGTCAGAGACATTATTATGAGAAGGAAAACAATTTTCAAATAGATTATCTCTAAGTTGTTATGTTAATTTTACAAACAATTCTATCCTTTATAGGAATTTTTATCTACCATTTTCTATTTCTAAATTATGACCACTAATTCTTTACTAAGTGAAGCATTTGAGTTTACTGTTTTCATCAGAAGTTTTTATTTTATTTTCAAAAATATTCTTATTTTTGTTCTTAAAATTCATTTTTAATCAAGGGCTTTAAAGAATCTAATTCATTCAAGTCCCTGCAATTATTAGCTTCATCTAAAAGGCCTGAGTTGAGTGAAATATTCTTTGCAGATGTATACCAAGAATATGTATCATGCATATGCCAGTCTTGCAGTTTTGACAATATAATACACAGAACAAAAAATGATTTAATTAATAGACCATAAAAATGTCACAATCTATATAGAAGTGTACTTTATTTTTTCTGGAGACAAATTTTGCCTGTTAACTGACAAAATAGCCAAATTGAAGATAACATATTTGATAAGTTTACAATTGTTTCAAAAAGCAAGACAATTTTTCTTTAAATAATTTCTTTTCATAAGATTTATTTAATTCAGAGATAAGAACATTTTTCATTATGATTAGCACTTATCAAAGTTGATGATAACTAGGTAGCCATTTGGAAAATTAAAGTCTCTTTAGTGATTCTTCATGCACAACTCCAGTTTTGAGATTTGAAAATATAAAAGATAAACAAAATAGTTTATTCCTATACCATATAATGATATTTGTAGTTTTCCTGAATAATAATCATGATAATAGATTGTACAACTTTGTTAACAAAATTTATTGTAAAAGGCTTGATATTCATGATATTGATAATTTCAATTGTTAAAAACTGGCTTGTTAAATTACTTGCTTCATGGTTCCTTTAAACATATCATTTGCATGATTATAAGTTATAATTAATAATAATTCATTAAATAATACACACAGACAATTGAATACCATGTACAATTACTTTTTTACTGAAAAATAATTATTTAAAGGATTCTCTGTTTTGTTTTCAAATGCTAGTCAATAACTCATCTTTGAATTTTGTCATTTCTACTCAAGATTATTTCCTAGAAGAAATTAAAAGAATAGAAGCAAAAACAAATAAAAATAAAAAATAACATAAAAAATAAAAACATTAGAAAAAGGAAAATATGTAAATTTAAAGACAGAAAAATCAACAAATGATATGAATTAACAAAGACTAAAACAACATTCTATTCTACATTTTCAAGAAAAGGTGAAATGTCAATTTGTGAAGAAACCTGAGGTACCTGTACAGGTAAATTTTAATGAAACATACAAGCTGAAAACTTCAATCCTGATTGATTTCAACAGGTAACATGATTAGATAAAACATCAACCTATGTTTTATGACCCCAATAAATGGCCAACATTTCAAGATTAAATACCCCAATAAATGGCCACCATTCGATGGTGACCATACAAGAGGGTGGACATTACTAAGAGGAAGTCACAGGTTGTACTGTACATAACTTCATCAGGAGGAAACAGGAACAGCCAAATATTCCTCGGTATTTTTGTACGCTCGACCTACAATGTATAAAAATACAGTATGTGTCATATATCGAAATAATTCCTTCAGTGTCATGCTCTATGCTCATTTTAACATATATATATAAACGGACATATATTTTGACCATATTTTACACCTCGCTAACGCTTAGTGTAAAATATCGACAAATATAATGCCTACCCATGTTAAAATGAGCATAGACATGATAGAGCATGAAGGAATTATTTCTGAATTGCAAACATGCTAAATTTTGAACTTGTTTGGAATATTTGAGTTGTATTCCTCTGTCTGTATGTCAGAATTGTAAAAATTGTGATCATGGCAGATAAATTTCCATCTGCAAGAAGGTTCTTACACTGGTTAATACAGTGTTGTCATTCTTGTAATTAAATCACAAAATCATTTATAAAAGTACAATGTACTATCTTTTATTTTTCACAAGGAATCAGATAAATGTCCTTCTTTGTGCTTATTTTTAAATTGGAAAAGTCAACAATCACTTTAATATTCCTGCACAAGAAAATATATCCTAGTATTCTAGCTACATGTTCATCTTTTCTACACAATAATTTAAGTACGTGAATCATGCAAATAAAAAGAAGAAAAAAGGCTTACAAGCTCATCATCGAATACCATATAAAAAAAGATATAACACTTTTTTTAGAGCACAAAACAGTGCGCGCAAAAACACCGCAAAAAATTGTAACCTTTGAAATTGTTGTCACGCACTAAAACCCCCAATGGGATTTTCAAAAGTTGGCAGGTATGGATACCATAACTCAAAATTTGCCTTTTTATTACTTTTCACATGATTAAAATACAGGGATTCTGTAAGAGAATAAAAACATTTTAATTATAGTAATTTAATTTGTATTATCTACCAGTCTACAATGTATTTATATGTTTACTAGAAATGTTGATAATACTATCAGTATATCATAGGATTGTTCTGACAGTATTAGGAGATGGATAGTATACTGCACATGCAGTTCTAGTAAACATACAAATATCGTTGCCAATGTAATTAATTGACAACAAAAAAGTATTAACAAAAATGTAACCAAACTCCATGGTAAATTCAAAAAGGGTAGGTCAATAAAATCTTGATTTTGTTTAAGGTTTTATAATATAAAACAAAACGTACCTGAGAATTGTAAAAGAAAACTAACAGGTTTATTAAGTTATTAAGTATTTAACAAGAAAACGGACCAAAACATTAATAATAGAATATAATGAGAAAACTTCAAACAACAATAAAATTCAGAATGGAAATGGGGAATATGTCAAAGAGACAACAACCCGACCAAAGAGCAGACAACAGCCGAAGGCCACCAATGGATCTACAACGCAGCGAGAAAATCCCGCACCTGGAGGTGGTCCTCAGCTGGCCCCTAAATAAAATTGTGTACTAGTTCAGTGAAATGGACGTCACACTAAACTCCAAAACATATAAATGAACTAAAATTAAAAACATACAAGACTAACAAAGGCCAGAGGCTCCTGACTTGGGACAGGCGCAAAATGCGCGGGTTAAACATATTTTGTGAGATCTCAACCTCCCTATACCTCTAGCCAATGTAGAATACAGAAACACAATAATTTTTCAGTAATACAGAGATTTCTTTTGTTAAAATCAAATACGTTGTTACAAACACGAGCGAATCGAACAAGTTGAGATATATAACACCATAAGATGGTGACAAGGGAAGGTCACCATCTGAAAATGGATAATTAACAATAGGGAATGAAAAATCATCTCTTGTATCATAAATTTTGGTATTAAGCTTCCCGTTAAAGATATAGATATCAAGATCCAGGAAAGGGCAGTGTTCATTGTTTGTATTAGCTTTATTTAAAGTCAGTTCGACAGGATAAATCTCTTTAGTGTAGATACTGAAGTCATCATTATTGAGAGCCAATATATCATCTAAATATCTAAAAGTGTTATTAAATTTTTGAATCAGATGTTGTTTCGATGGGTCTATGCTGATTTTAGTCATAAACTGTAACTCATAACAATACAGAAACAGGTTCGCAATAAGTGGTGCACAGTTAGTGTCCATAGGAATTCCAATAACCTGACGATATACGGATTCTCCATAGCGAACAAAAATGTTATTTTGTAAAAATTCAAGGGCAGTTATAGTATAAAAGCATGTCCAATTGACATAGTTCTTTTGTTTGTTGTTACTAAAAAATGATCTAAAAGAGTTTAAACATATATATTCGCATTACGACCTTTTAAATGCCCATTTAATCAGGTGTGTGATTTTTTTCTTAATAAGATTATGAGGCAAAGTGGTATATAGGGTAGAAAAATCAAAACTTTGAACAGATTCGAAATCACCAATATAGATATAAGAAGATGTGGTATGAGTGCCAATGAGACAACTCTCCATCCAAGTCAAAATTTATAAATGTAAACCATTATAGGTCAAAGCACGGTCTTCAACACGGAGCCTAGGCTCACACCGAACAGTAAGCTATAAAGGGCCCCAAAATTACTAGTGTAAAACCATTCAAACGGAAAACCAACGGTCTAATCTATATAAAACGAGAAACGAAAACACTTATGAACCACATCAACAAACGACAACTACTGAACATCAGATTCCTGACTTAGGACAGGTGCAAACAAATGCAGCGGGTTTAAACGTTTTAATGGTACCAAACCTTCACCCTTTTTCTGAAACAATAGTGTAATATAGGCATGTAATTTATCAAGTACTTCCAATGAATTTTTGACATTCCAAAAGTAATCAATTCCACTATTTTCAAAAGCCTTATTTGAACAATTTATTACCAGGTTTTTGATTGTACCAAGTGTACTAGTAAGTAGAATAGATAGTTTAGTAGTGGAACAATGGCTTGAAGACGAAATAAATCTATATTTGTAAGGAGTTTTGTGCAGCTTCGAAGCCAGTACATAGTTGGAACTTTCATTGTATTTGAATAATCTTGGAAGGCAAATCTTGCTCTCTTGTTACACATCATGCACAGGTTTTTTATCATCAATCTTTTCAGTAATTGGATATATATATATACAAATTTTTGGCAACTCGTATGCTTCACATATACAAACTGGCAGGAAAATGTATGCTCTTGCATGCTAAATGACCAAATAAGGCTAAAGTACCCTATAGATTGAGAGCTGTGATCTGACACCATCATATTTTTTTCATAAAAAAGTTGATGTAAATGTAACATCATTACTAATAACAAATGTGACCAATTTTCATTGTAAAAAGTCATTGAAGTTTTATTTTCTTAAGTACATGAAGTATGTAAGTTGGAATTTCACATGCTTTTCAGCGTGTTCAGTTATAGGAATAACAAGTCAGGATAAGGTACAGTTTTGACATGAAATGACAGCTACTTTATTTGAACTTAAGACAAAAAACATGTTGTAGCTATGAACAGTCAGGGGACTTACTGAAATGAGTGATTTGCAAATCACTCATTTAAGTACAAAAATGTAGCAAATTTAGAAAATCTGTCATTTTGTAGTTTTACAAAAATTTCAAACATTACAGGTTTAGATCCTATATAATTATTAGTAAAATTGAAAAAAAAAAATGAACTTTTTGCTTTTTTTCATAGCAAGGCTTTATGCCTTTGATGCAATCATGCAGGTCCATTCAGCCATATACATGTATTTGATATTTGTTGAAAAAATGCTAAAATAATGGCTCTTAATAATGAACTAATACTTTCTTAACAGATTTTTCCCAGCAGTGGGAGTAATTTTCCTGTAGAATTCAAGGTTTTATCTTACAGATTATGTAATAAAATTTTACTGTTCACAACCAAAATTTCACTGTTCGGGGGTGTTGAAATTAGTGGGTGTAATTTAAATAATAATACTTAAAGAAGTGATTTTTTGGAAGAAAATAGAGTATGATACTTAAACAAGTGATTTTCATGTCATTATCCCAGATTCAGTACAAGGTCATCACCTGACATGACCGGTCATCCTATCAACACAGATGTTGGTTCTGATAATTTTAGCAACATGATTAGTCCCTGGATCATTAGTTTTGTATATTTAAAGCTACAATAAAATCAAATCACTTAGTCTAGGGATTTATTTGTACTACTTATATAGGTGATTATTAAAGAAAGACAACTCTTACTTCCAACATTTGTGGACAAAATGTTACTTGAATCAGTGATTTATAAATCACTCATTTCAGTAAGTCCCCTAACTGGTGAATGATTTAAGTAGCAGAATTTAATATAGAGGCAAAGGGGCTAGTACAATGTAATTTTTTATTCCTTAAGGGAATCACTTATGATGAGTAATGATATTTATAATGCAGTTATGTTACCATTGGCATATCTAATATCTAAGAAAGTATTAAGCCTTGTTCCTTCAGTCATTTTTGCGTATGAGTATTTTGCATAATTTACATGTTGAAGTATTGCTATTTTAATTTCAACATTTACATTTTACTATCACAATTATATACAGGTGAGACATATCACTCTGTCAACAGTTTATTTTAGTATGTTTTGAATTTGCAGTTTACAGTATACATGGTATACGTAATTTCTATATGATTTGCAATTTATATTTTCAGTTACATGTAGCATAGTAAAAAGCTCCAGTCTTTCAGTGACAAATGGTCAGCATTGCTCTCAAATATATCCATATTCAACTATTTACCAATTGTTTTCAACAAGTGCTGCTGACTTTCAGAAAGACAAATCAAACGACAAGGAAACAGCTGAAAGTGAAATCACAGACAAAACAGAGAGTTCAGATGGTGTTGAACAAAATTTGACAATATTTCAAAGATTTAAAAAAGCATACAAGGAGCATGGAAAAGTTCTTATTGGAGTACACCTGGTGACTTCCACTTTCTGGTTTGGTTCCTTTTATTATTTAGCATTAAGGTATGTACAAATTTTAATATAAATATATATATATATATATTTTTATGTTTATTGTGTAGTCAAAAGGCTCATAAATGTGGTTATGTTCTAAATTCACTGTGTTCAAACGAACATAAAGTATTTATGTGCTAAATCTCTCTAGATTTTTGTATAGCATACTTATCTGAGCACATTCAGATATGTACTTTTATACGATAAAGGCATAATAGAAAACTAAATACATATTAAGGTACTGTTAGGCGCAATGACCATCTCAATTTTAATAAGATCTAGAGATCGCAATATTTTATCAAACATAATTAACAGTTCATGTTTTGAATACGGAAACCATGCACATCTATGAAAAAAGTCCTTTATAAACATCACAAAATCTCAATTTGATCAACAATACTGGTAAAAGACAGCAATCAAACATCTACAAAATATATACAAAACATATTAAGGGATCATAGATTTATTCCTATTACAAGCTTTAACAAATTTTCACATCTGGTTATTTCCCCATGCAGTATAAAACTATTTAAATCCTCCTGAAACACTAATTGCCTTTCTGATGCCACACTTCTTGGTCAAAGATTGGTCTCTTGGGGCTATTTAAATAACATTTTCCATTAAAATCTTAGAGATGAACAGATATAAATGGATGGAACCTTGTGATTTAATTAAGACTTGAAGTTATTTATAATTTGAAATCTTTATCAAAAATAATTACATATGTTCCTTAAATAATTGTAAGTATACTTAGTTTTTCAAGATGTATAAAATAATTTATAAAAGTAATACTTTTGTCATTATTTTTAAAGTAATCTCTATACTCATCTCAAGTTGGATAAATACTTAATTTTACTTAATGAAATGATATAAAATTCTTAAAACTACATTTAGTCCACTTTTGACATTTAGAATAACTATTGAGTTTATATCAAATAATATAAAAAAAAAAAAAATACCTTATTATTATAATAAGAAACTAAAAAATAACTTGTTTAGTATCGCCCCTGACTGTTGTTTGTGTCTTGATAACTTTTATGTAGCATATTATATAATATAAACTATATTTAAATCATATCATCTAATTATGAAATTTGAGAATTTTTATTATGAAAAAGAAATGATTATTAAATATAATAATTATATATTTTTGTTTAATAAATGACTTTCCTTTTTGTGGAGACTTGAAATTTCTTTCCAAGCATTACACAGTACTGTTGAAGAATTTCTAATCTATTCTATAGTTTTGTAAAATTTCATGCAAAATGTATTTGAATAGATTAGATGTTTACACAGGTGTTAATTGAGCTTCGTCTATAATGCTCTACTTTCCTTATCATAGAAGTGGTGTAGATTTGATTGACATCTTAATGGATCATGATAATTATTTTCACATAAACTGCAGAGAAGAGCCTACTGAAAAGCTCTGAGCATCCTCCGAGCATGCTCGAGCTTCCTCGTAAGAATAAATCTATGATCCCTAATTCTTTACATACAACTTCAATACTTTTAAAAAAACAGAATTCTTAATGAAAATTAGACTTCAATACTAAAGAAACGTATGACAATGGTCACTGCCCAAACCTCGATAATTAAATCTCGTGCAAACTTTCTTTATATACTGACCGCCAAAACTGGTTTACAACTATTATGAAAACACAATAGAATAAATTACATACTTCAAAAATCATACGCGAACCGCACATAAATATATATTTGCTATAAGATAGAATTCCTTAGAAATAGGAATTCTGTTTACCTCAATTATGTTTATAATACATGTGTTTCCAAATAATAGCATTATCAAAAATTAAATATCATGACAGATGTAAAGAAATCAAGATATTTGTTTATTTTGCTGATTAAATAAAATAAAAGTTGTCTCCCCTTGCATAATTTCATATAATATCTTGGTAATTTTATCATACACAAAAATTATATCTAATTAGATAAGAAGATTAGGATCAAAATAAACAATACATTGAGATTATTTAGGGTCAAGACTCTTCAAACTCTTCAAGTCAATCTTTAATCTGAATCAAACACACAAGTGAACAAATTTTAGTCTGAAATGGCAATTTGGATCTGAACATCATCTGAAAAGTCTGAACAATAAATTATTAAGTCATGTTTAGTCTTTCAGTCAATTTATCGACTGCATTAAATTCAGTATTGTTCAGACAATTCTCTTGCAGTTAATTCAGTACTGTTCAGTAGCTTTTAAGATAATTAAGTATGTTGTTGATCTGCACAGGTAAATAACAACCACTGAACAGTCTGATGATAAACTGAACAGATCTTAATTGACTGCAAGCGAATTGTCTGAACAGTTCTGAATTTACCGCAGTGGATAAGTCTGAAAATTGATTGAAAAAATGAAAATGACAGTAGTTTATTGTTCAGTCTTTGAAGGGCTGTTCAGAT
>JAASAO010001493.1:0-22502 GCA_017311375.1 Mytilus coruscus | reverse complement strand
TCTCAGATCAATTGTTAGCACTGGGCATATCGATAAGCGGACACAAACAAACATTTCAATAGTTGAAAGACTACTTGGATTAACAAAACCAGAGAGGAGAGACCAAAACTGTTCAACAGATTTCGGAGGTTCGTCCCTAAAGGCAACAAATGCCAAGGATGTTCTGTGTTATCCACCACGTGATATGTTTCAAGTTTCTGCTCATGATCACATGAAAAGGCTGACTCTAGAATCATTGTGCGTGTGTCTGATGCAGTGACAAAGGGTCAGACGAACTATGGTTTGCGTTTGGGAGTAGAAAAGTTTCAGATATATATCTATCCATGACCTTTCAAATGCACTAGGCATTGAGCGATCACACACACTATCTGTGTTCCATGCCTTTATGGTTGTGATACGGTTATCTACGTTTGCTTGGAGAGGAAAAAGACTGCGTGGGAGACATGGATGGCATTTGAAGATATGGCTTTAGCATTTAGAATGATGATTGATTAGCCTGCATCACCAGATTTTGATTTGATAATGTTAGTGATAGAACGATACGTGGTTTTACTGTAAGATCAAACAAAATACCAGGTATGGTTACGAAGAAAGAAAACTGTTTGCGCAAAGGGAAGACTTATTGACAGGGCCCAAGCCTTCAAGGTCATGTATCAGCTGGAAGGACCCCTGGTTACCACAGGGTCTTCCGCAGAAAGGGAGGCTTGGCGTCACAAGGGTCCCCTTCTGACTCTCCCCCAGGGAAGAAGTGCCTGCTTGGGACACAGCCTATTGAGGCTTCTGATTCCCACTTCTTCCTGGACTGGGGGTGGCGGATGTGGAGGATGAGCGGGAGGATGGACCGTTTTAGATTCATCGGGAGGAGCCTCCCCGCCCTACCCAGGAACCCAGTCACCCTAGTTGGTGGGAAGATGGTATTCTGCGAACAAGGGAGCTGACAAGAGGCAAGGCAGGTTAGGGATGCTGCCAGGCACCCATGGGTGACAGCTGTGGGCGTCAACCCCAAGAAAGCCAAGCACTTGGATGATAGCACCGTTGGCCAACTAGAGGCGTTAGTCAGGCTACCAGGGGTGGGGGCGATCGGAGAGGTAGGGGTGGACATGAGCCAGAAGAATCCCTTCCCAAGACAGCTCAGCACCCTTAGGTGGGTCGGACTGGGTCCTCCTATGTAGGGTAAGGCCCCAGGTTCCCCTTGTCCTCCATACAAGCGGAGATTTTTTTAATTTTATTTGTTTTTACATTGTGACTTTAACAGTGCTTAATCAAAAATGGCCAAAACACTTTAGGGTAGGGATAAAATTAGGGTTGATAGGTACAGTAAACACACATACTTTTTGTTTGGCCTTATGCCTCTCATTATCTCCGCTCCTTTACAATAACTATTTCCCTTTCGTCTCTCATTCTCTATATTGTTCTTTATTCGGTTATTTATTTTTTTCACTATGCTACACTTTATCTCTCTCCTTTACAATGACTATTTCCCTGTCGTTCTTATCCTTATAAAAATAGGGACATTAGACATAGAAGGGCTCTCTAATCTTCAATAAATAATATTGATAGTGACGATAAGTGCTGCATTATTTTATATCTGCACGTTTACCAATCGACAAAGTTTTGTTACTTACTTTCAAAAGGGTGCAGAATAATACCAAAACAGTATTTCTTTCATAAAAATTTCCAAAGGTCATGTTTATAAAACATTTTAAACTTATTATCATCAAAATAGTGGATATTAATTATCAGAATATCATTCATTAACCGATGGAATTATAACTTCAAACACGCACAAGATACACAACATTCATTATAACACAAATATAAATTGTACACAAGATGTATATAACAGTAAACTTGTCCGTCATTCCATTTAGTGTAGCGATAAGAGAACACATCAGGGGTCCAGTTTAATACTGCAGGTGATAGTTTTGTGGTTCAATATATATGTTACCTGTGCACACCGAGTACCTCAACGAAGAGGCCATACATGGACCTGTATTATATAATTGTGTAATACAAATTTGTAGTCGACAGGGTGTCACTGGAATACCCTAGGACGTATATCTAATATAAGAAATGAATGCGGAAAACAGTGTATTTAAGAAAGTTGGGGATGAAAAATCCAGTGGCTTTCATCAATCTATAAGAGGGCGTAGTCATGGAGTGATCGTGGATCGTCTCATAAATTTGGCAAGAAGAAACGATTGATTGATTGTTGTTGCTTTACGTCCAGTGGCAAATATTGCATGCATATTCAGGACAAAAAAAATTAACAATAAATACAATAGGTAGGTTCTGTAATAGGGGCTTCCGGGATTATGGTCGGAGAAATTTAGACTGCCACGGGAAATGAGGGTATATTGGATAGGGACAGAAATTTAGCCTTGCAACAGGTCACCTACGGACCCCTCAAAGAGTTGTTGCAAGGATTCTAAACGTGCAAAGAGCGTGGCACTCTCTCAGCACGAGGCATCGGATTTAACGTCCCCATTCTGACCGGACGTGGCTGCAAATTTGTACATCCCGCACAGCCAAACGGACGCCCCACTTTAGCAAGGGTTTTACTGCCGGTCGGAGGAAGACCAATGGTGACCATACTTCTATTCCCCAGTCATCCTGGGGAAAAAGAAACGACAAATTGATGGTGGTAAAGTACACGTACCAAAAAAAAAAAAAAGCAGAAAAAAAAAAACAGAACAGTATAATGATGTTTTTTTTTAGATTACAACAGGACTCAATACAAAAAGAAAAAAAAAGACCAATCAATTTGGGAGGAAGCCGAAACATTTATAAAAGATAACGTAAATAAAATTTTAAAGAAAAACAAACCTATAAATTTCTCACCGAACATACCAGATAGGGTCACAAGTTTAACTGTAAAGTATCTTTATAAGTGACCGTTCTGAATTGATCCTATCAATTTGATATAATTTGATGTTTATTAAAAAAAAACACACTTTTAATAAAACACACCTTGTATGAAAAAAAATTGAGATGTCCGAATTTTCGACATTTACATATCTATAACCTGGGATTATTATACTATATCAACATATTATGTCCCAGTTATTATAAAACCTCTTCCTAACATTGCTCCTTGCCAATAGCTGTTAAATATCATAATAAAAAAAATATCGTATAACTTTATTAATTAAAAAATTATCTTGTCTAAATACGGAACTATTCTTTATATAAACCAATGCACTTTTGAATAAAAGAGGCATACTAATGAAGCTTTTGTAAATCAGTGATTGTTACAAGAACACTGCATTTGCCTTTCTTATAATTGAAACTTTTCTTCTTTCTCATCAAATTTAGAAAAAAAAAATAATCAACGAGATCTTATCATATATGGATTTGATAACTGTAGCTATCGGAACTGCTAGGTTATTTTGTTATTAAAAAGAATAATAACCATCAATTATCCATCGAAGCAAGATTTTCAAAATAGTCTTCACACACAACTTGTGCTTGCTATGAATGAAACTATTTACTGCCGGCGGTAAGTTTAAGGTTGCACAACCATGTCTGATACAATTCTCTCCTTTTTGTGGGATCGAGAACACTTTTTCATAACCTTGTCGGACAGAACAACCGTACGCTTGACAAGACAATTTGCCCTGAATGACGTCTCAGTAATCTCCGATTGATGATGGGAGTTTTAACGCACAGTCGGTAAATCCCCGATTCTTTTGGTTCTTTGTGGTTTATAGATATCCCGTGACTTTTTAAATTGGACATGTCGACAAGATGGCGATATGTCAAAAACTGATAGTTTATTTCAAAAATCGATTTTGATCTCTTTGCATACAGAATAAAACATTTTTATGCTCAAAGAACAAAATATTTTCAATTGTTTTTGCGGAGTTTCCCCTTTAATAATAAAACTTTAAGCAGAATTCATATCTGTTAGAATCATTCTCTTGTGCAACTAAATTAACAAATTTGTCTTGGAATCTAACCTTGAATTTTTTTCGTACAATTTCCAGATTGATAATGCCTATAGCTTTCTTGCCAGAAAAATACTCAGGCATCAATATATTCGAAGTATATAATTCTGTCTTTATTTTATACAGGTCACATTCTACAAGGAAAAGTGGCAGATCAACTGTCAGTCACCAATTTGATTTGCTAGATTAAGCATGTGGCAAAGGCAAGGCAGATGTTTGCTGCTATTGCTGTTGTGCAGGGATTCAACAAGACCAGGAACTGAAAAAGCAATTTAGAGTGGTATTACCTGTGTGACAAAGATGTATTACAGCCAACAAACCAGTGCCCAAGAGAAATCAATTAAAAATAATAATGACTGACTGAACATTTGTTAAAAGTTCCTTCTCAGGATTGATTGATTGTTGGTTGTTTAACGTCCAGTGGCAAATATTTCATGCATATTCAGGACGAGAACAAATTAACAATAAATACAATTGGTAGGTTCTGTAATAGAGGCGTCAGGGATTAAGGTCGGAGAAATTTAGACTGCCACGGGAAATGAGGGTATATTGGGTAGGGACAGAAATTTAGCCTTGCAACAGGTCACCTACGGACCCCTCAAAGAGTTGTTGCAAGGGTTCTTAACGTGCAAAGAGCGTGGCACTCTCTTTACACGCGGCATTGGATTTAACGTCCCCATTCTGACCGGACGTGGCTGCAAATTTGTACATCCGCACAGCCAAACGGACGCCCCACTTTGGCAAGGGTTTTACTGCCGGTCGGAGGAAGACCAATGGTGACCATACTTCTATTCCCAATTACCCTGGGGGACTGGGGAATACCCTTCTCAGGAAAGTGTTTGAAAAGTGCCTTTACCATGTTTACCTGACATTTAGCTTTGTTTAAGTTAATACTTTTAGTTCTAAAATGTGTTTAAAAACATGCAACTTTATTAAAGCATTCTAGTCATTAAACATCAGTTTTACAAATTTTAAGTGTCAAAGTGACAGTTATGCAGTTCATAGGTATTTTGAATCTCTAAACAGGACTTGCAGGACATTTAATTTTCCAAAATTGTGTAATTTTGAAGTTTAATTCAGTATTATGTTTCTAGTCAAAAACTTAAATTGTTATTATTCTGACAGAAGTTCGTCAACAGTGTTTTGTTCAAGTGTTTTGAATTTGAATTTTGTATTCAAATAAACTCATTTAAAATGTTTGTCTGTATTTACAATGTTAACATTCAGAAAAAAATGTGGATATTGAAGTGGAATGCTGAAAAAACTATTAATAGAAAAGATCTTTATAGTACATATAGATCCTTGCATATATGTGTCTGACAATTTATACAGAACTCTATAATAGTCTTTCATTTTAAAAGTTGGGGAGGGGATATACATGTTGTGGCATCGTCTTAATTGGCATTACATATCAGAGTGGCACCGAGGACCGCCATAGTACAGATGCCCATCCTACGTGTCCGACGTAATTGAAGAGCGGAGGACAGCCAGCAGATAATTCACCTCTACTGTTTTGATGGTGGTATTCAGGAGGCAAAGAGGTAAAGGGCAGCCGTCCCTTGGCGTACTTTGATTTATGGCCGAAGTAAATGGATTCGACTTAGAACAGCAGCAAATGGTGTCGTCCCTCCCACTCTGGACGATATTGCTAGAAAGGAATGCAATGAAAACTCAAGTCACTGCCCTGTGAAACATGACCATGGTTGACCATGGTTGACCATGGATAACCATGGATAAAGCATGGACAACTATGGTCGACCATGGTCAATTCGTGGTTGACAATGGTTATCCATGCTTTTGACCATGGTTCGACCATGGTCAACCATGGTCATTATACTGACCATGATTTCCAAACATCAACCATGGTCAAAAGCATGGTAAACCATGGTCATCCATAATCTGACCATGGTCTGTATTTAGTTTTTATAATGACCATGGTTTGACAAACAACAAACATCAGATTGAAAACTCGGACCCTGCTTGAATCAAAACCCTGGTTAATCCTATTTGAATGGTTATAAATAAGTACTATAATAATATTGGGGTAAAAAGGGGAGGGGTAATTTTATGAACTATTCTATTTCCATCCCGATTTGATTTTTTTTATTTATCAACAAAATACGGTTTTGAGCTATTGGTTGCGGAAGACCATAATTTCATCACATATTTCTTTACTCCCAATAATGAAATGGAATTCTAGAACAAATTGAGAACTCTTCAAGAACTAGTAAATTCTTAAAATATTCTGAAATGGAATTCTAGAACCAAATTTAGAACTCTTTAAGAACTAGTAAATTCTTCAAATGTTCTGAAATGTGACAAAAATCCAGGATTCTAGATCATTAATTTAAACCTCTTTTAAAGATTCACCTGAGTAACTAAATTCTTACAAATGTCATTAATGTTCTAACAATTTTAGAACTTTTCAAGGGACGAAAACAAAATTTGTAATACCGGTACATGTTTTCTAATGTATTGTTTAGAACTCTGTCAGAATCAATAAGTTCTGAAAATGTGCCATGAATTATTATTTTTAACACATGATTATCTCACCAAAATGAAAATTATTTGAAAACAGAATGTCCATATTTGTTTGGAAGTCTGCATACATAGTATGGGTCATTTGAATTCACTTGTATTCTTGTGTCAATAAACACCAGGACTTCACAAACTTTCTCAACATTCACCATAACTAGTAAGGTTTCAGAGAATTCAACTGGAATTAGATGACTAACTACAGGGGCTCCTAGAAATTGTGAAGAATGAATTTTCTTCATATTTTTTAGAACTGCATAGCCAACATTTTCACATAAAACAAAATATTTGATAGCACCAATTCTCTCTCCACAGTACTTAATGATATTGCAGATTCTTTTTGCATTCTACTGTATCCCTCGAGCAAAATTTTTGTTATTAACAATGATTCTGTCAATTTTTGGCATTAGTTGTATTTTGTTGTAACAGTGCTAGTTGTTCCTTTACCCAGTTTTCTGAATCTCCAAGTTCCTTTGTAGCGCCTGCAACATCACAATTTGTTGCCTCCACTGTAACCTTCCATGAAGTACTAGTATTTTTTCATAACTAGCCCTTTTAACGAATATTAAGGATTGCTTGTCGGTACTTCATTACCTGTTTTAACACACTACCAGTTCCATGCACAGCTTGAAGTAACATAGCATTAGCGTGTTCAAAGGGAAGCAACTCCAACACCAGGTTGGACCCACAACTTAACATACTCTGGGGATGTAGAGATGTGTTATGAACATTTAACCCGCAGGATCCATTCCCATAGAGACGCTGGAAGGACCCATAAAACTGATCAAGTAAGTCTACAGCCTGTTCCAAAGACATCTGTGTAATTGAATCACCAAGAAGAATATAAATTGCCTCTGCAAGACATACTAGATTTTCCATGTACTAGTATTCTTCCTCAAGAAAGCCTTGAACACATGGAATTGAATAATATAGTAGCCAAGTTTGAAGTTCTGTTGCTTTAAAATGTTGATAATGTTTCTCAAGATCCCTTGGTAGTCTTTCTATGTTGATAGGAGGTTTAATGCTCTTCATTCTCTTTGAAATTTTTTTATGTGTTTTCCAATGAAATGTTTTTTTTTTACTTTCAGATGGAGAAACCACTTACTAAGCAATGTTTTGTATTACCTAGTAACACGCCATGCATATAATCAGGCACAGTTCCGTCTACAATGTTGTAGGTCTGAAGATTAACTAGTTCAGACATTCCTTTAAATCCTTTAGACCTCTTCTTTGCAGAGCCCTCATTCATATTCATAATGACACTTTCATTACTGCGTCTTGAATACCTTGATTCTGCATTTCTATAAGGAAAGCACTTAGCATGTCCTTTCCTTGTTTCACAGTCAAGCCTGGCTCTGTGCAGGTAATACATGCATACTCTCCATTATAGTAAGACATATTCAAAGCTTCAGCTTTTGCCGGCAAGTCAGTGATACTACAAAGAACACGCAATTTGACAGTATATGTCTCTTCTTTAATTTTCACTTCAACTCCTTCAGTGTAATTGTTATTCATTTCTTCTGTGAAGATTTTAAGGAATTCTTGAAAGGGAGGCTTACCCTTTCCTTGCCACAGGCCCAGTACAAGAATATTTTCTCGTGAAAAGCGTAATGTTGGGCTAAGTTCATTAATGGCTAAGAAAATGGGCCACAATTCTATCTTTAAAGAAGAATACAAGTTGACACCATCTGTATTAAAAATAGCAGTCAAGTTATTTTTTGTCTGGTCCAAGAAAAGGCCATCTCCCATCAATGCCCTGTAGGATGCTCCATCTGTGATATCAGTCAATACCATTGACCTATTGTTTTTTTCTTTCATAAGAAGCCTCTCTATTGTCTTGTATGTCTTCTCATATGCCTGAAGAAGATTATGCTAAATATAGTATCATAAAAATATGTTCAAACATCAATAAAAGTTTGATAAATACATGAATATGGAAATGACAAAAATGTGCTGAAAGAATTGTTAAAAGATCTCTTTCATATATCCAACACCTTGATCGCATATATACATGTATCTATATAAAACATGTAATTCAATTTAATTTTTTGTGTTTTTTTAATAATCATGTCTCCATGTACCCAGACTAAGATCATTTTTGCTGTTGGAAACCCTAAATATAAAATGTTTGGAAAATCTCAATCTACAGTGTATGCTGTACATCTAAACATTAAACCGATGCTAGTCTGGGTCGTTACTTAAACTAACTGTGAGGTATGCTCATTTTGAAGGCCTAATGGTGACTTCAAGATGAAGAGCAACGATTGGTTTAACTTGTAGTTGGTTCAGAAGTTTCAGAGGAGATGATATTGATTATGTTTTCCCATAGGGTCTAATGTTAAACTATTATCCTCCTGGTGACCATACTGGATCGGACCCTGACCTAGACAATTTTGAAAAAGACCATCCAGGGACTATTGTGACCAAGTTTTGTTCCAATTGGTCAAATAAATTCAGAGGAGAAATCTGTGAATGTTCATTCCATAGGGCTAAAGTTAAACTATGTTCCCCACTGGCAGCAATCTTGGATGAGGTACGAATCTGCCGGATACACTTTTAACAGGGACCATTCAAGGACTATTGTGACCAAGTTTGGATCCAATTGTCCGAGTGGTTTCAGAGAAGATCTTTTAATAAAAATTATGACAGACGAAAAGTGATGGCAAAAGCTTACCCTTGCTAAAGCCACCTATAAAGCTTTTAAGAAAATTGCCTTGATTGAATTTCTCCTGACAGGGTTCCCACAAAAAATCATCTCAAATTTATGAATTTCAAGGACTTTTCAAGGCCTGGAAAACTCAAAATGAAATTCAGGTCTTTACTGTTTTCCAGGTCGTGTGGAACCCTGTCTTGACATGTATTTATATGTACATTGTACCTGGTGTTTGTAGAAGATCAGTTAGATGTTTCTTGATATCTGATTGATTGATTGGTTGTTGGTTGCTTAACGTCCAGTGGCAAATATTTCATGTATATTCAGGACGAGAACAAATTAACAATAAATACAAAAGTTGGTTCTGTAATAGAGGCGTCTGGGATTGAGGTCGGAAAATTTAGACTGCCACGGGAAATGAGGGTATATTGGATAGGGACAGAAATTTAGCCTTGCAACAGGCCACATACGGACCCCTCAAAGAGTTGTTGCAAGAGTTCTAAACGTGCAAAGAGCGTGGCACTCTCTTTACACGAGGCATCGGATTTAACGTCCCCATTCTGACCGGACGTGGCTGCAAATTTGTACATCCCGCACAGCCAAACGGACGCCCCACTTTGACGGGGTTTTACCGCCGGTCGGAGGAAGACCAATAGTGACCATACTTCTATTCCCCAGTCACCCTTAGGGTTTCTTGATATCTGTAAATACAAAACACTCCATTGGTTGGCGTCCTTTTTTCTGCTGGCTTGATAAGGGTCCTTTGTAACGTAAACCATCACAATTTGGTGTACCACAACGAAACACATCTACATTAGATGGAAAAACTTGTTTACATATTATACAGTAATGAAACTCCTTCAATGAAATATCTTCAATATTAGACATAATTTTTCCAAAATCCATATCAGATAATTCTTCACAACGTGGAAAAGTACTCTTGAAAGTGTTGATTACATCCCTTGTTGTACTTGCAGAAAATTTATTTCTAAGAAAGCAAGAAACTAAAGAAAGTGCTTGGAACTCTTTTCTGGTATACCATTATCATTATTTTTCTCTGTCTGTTTCATTATCAGAATGGTAAGAACTCATAGATTCATTTGAATTGTAAGAAGAGTTGATCGACTCCTCTGAATGGAAAGAAGAGTTGATGGATTCATTGTCTATGATATCTAAGGAATCAGTGCTACTATAAGACTGGTCATCAGTACAACAATCAACAAATTCATTTTCATTAATATTGTCTGAATCATTGTAATCATCTGTCTTCAAATGACGAACATGTAGGACTCCCATCTTGGAACATATTCTGGGAACTCTGTGAACATTCTGCTGGATAATTTTTCAGGACTTGCTGTATAATTCAGCTGACCACATGATGAATTATTGCTAGCCCGTGAGCAGTCATCTGCAGATTGTAATGCTCCATCACAAAAACTGGGCGACTTTCCATCCTGGGCCGTCTCTGGTGTAGTAGAGTTTGAGTACTGTGACTGCCTCTGATTTGAAGTTCCTAAAAAAGAAAACTATATCAAATCTAAGTCTTTATTTTTGAATAATAAAATTAACAGAAAAATTCCTTGGCAACATACATTTTGGGGATCTTTCCTTGCTAATTCAGGACGAGAACAAATTAACAATAAATACAATAGGTAGGTTCTGTAATAGAGGCGTCTGGGATTGATGTCGGAGAAATTTAGACTGCCACGGAAATAAGGGTATATTGGATAGGGACAGAAATTTAGCCTTGCAACAGGTCACCTACGGACCCCTCAAAGAGTTGTTGCAAGGGTTCTTAACGGACAAAGAGCGTGGCACTCTCTTTATACGAGGCATCGGATTTAACGTCCCCATTCTGACCGGACGTGGCTGCAAATTTGTACATCCTGCACAGCCAAACGGACGCCCCACTTTGACGAGGGTTTTACCGCCGGTCGGAGGAAGACCAATGGTGACCATACTTCTATTCCCCAGTCACCCTTGGGGAATCAAATATTTAGCTTTTGCCCACAACCCGGAAATATTCTCACATACACAATGTACGGCTATCCCTGCTGGCAGCAATAATTAACTTTTGAACACATTCAAATATGTTCTTTTCTGGGACAAAATCAGGACAAGAACCTATAACATCCCTTACTTTAGAGACGAGTGCCAAAATGGTTCTGTGGTAAACGGTTGTTTTTTATTTTACCCACAGGTACACAGGGTCATGATACTCTAACCCTTTAATTCTCAGAAATTTGTAATAATATTAATAGTTTAAGTAGGCAGCAACCATTTAAACTTTTTCTTTTGGGTAAGGGGTTGGATTTTTGTCCAGACTTTTTCTGGCGATAACTACTGTATTGTATTTTGTTTACGACATTAGTCGAAATTTTTTTTTTCTTTCAATTTTAGCATTACATGAATACATTATACTTTTAAATTATAGTGGCACTTGAGGTTGAAACATTTAACAAATTATTTTGTCAGGGTCAAAAGTTGAAAACTGCTAGTATAAATGCAAAACCTCAATGAAAAATCGTAACAAATAGGCTAAATTATGGAAGGCTTATGATTATTGAACAGAAAAATATATATCGTTTAAAATAAATTATTATATTTCAGAGAAAAAGGGGAGTATGTCACGACACCGTGTACCGGATTTCTTTAAGTATTACTCATTCCATGTCCTGTGTGGAGATGTGATAATATCCTTTGCTTAGACGATAGAGTTCTGTCACAGATCAAACAGACGAATTTTCCATTCTTTTGCCTAAAGTGGTCGTACTTGTTTCGAGTTTGCCATTGCTACTTCGTGTTCATAATGGGAGCTAACCAGTGACATATCGGGCACCAGTGCTTTTTTTTTATAAAATTCCCAAAAGATATCTATCGATATCATAAATCAAGTTTACAGAAAAATATAATGTTTCATTTTAATAAAATATATATCAACATTTAAAAAAAGTCAAATCATACCACATTAACGTTTGTAATCCTTAAGCCGCAGCATCAGTTGCTTCCATTGGTCTTTTGTTGTCAGCGGCAGCATCCGAGATTTCTATTGGTCGTTTAAGCTGCGACCCGCGTTCCTTCAAAATTGTGGTCTGATACTCGCCAAGATGGAACCCAAAGAAATGCTATTCGCAATAATGCACTGGGAGGATAGATTAAGCAGTATTATAAAGTTGAGCGATATCAATTTTCCTAGAAAGGCTATTGGAAATTATTGTGAAGGCGATCGCGTGATCGCATTATACCAGAAGAGACCATACAAAGCTAGGATTTCGGAGATCAGTGGTAAGTTCGTGAATCATGAAAACGCAGCATCCAAATTTACTGTGCAACACACCTGGAACTTTGTTATTTTTTCATTGATTTATTTTGTAATTTTTCACTGATTTATTTTGTAAACAAGGTTAGGACTTAATGGTAAGTCGCTGAACAGAGGATAACATCTCATAAACTGACAATCCTTAAAATTCAATCTAAATGTGAAAGTCCCTGGTTTCAGGGTTAATTTACGAATCCGGGTCCGTTCGCCCTAGTACCCAGTCTTCACGCTGAACGGCAGCCCAAGCTTGTAAAATTGCTCTCGGGCCTGTAAAATCATATCTACAGGCTAACAGAATCTAACTAAAATTTTCTAAAATTGAGCTCCGGGCCTGTAGAAATTTTAACAATGCCTCGAGAAGACCACCTGTGTTCGCCCAGGGTCCATTCGCCCTGATTTTTATTTTTTTTTCCTAATAGTTGTCTAGTTGCACAATGTTTATTTATGCGAACAGAATATGTTGAAGTTTGTTAATAAAATACCCGAATATTTGTATTGCCGCGACCAATTTATTATTTTCCTTTGATTTGCATAGAAGAATACTGGAATACAATAATATGTATCTATTTTATTGATAATTGTTAACTTAAAGTATTCAGTCAGTTTATGCAGTATCACTGACATGTAAACTAGTAAATTAACTTGTAAATCCTTTCATGATATACAATTCGTACATCATTGTTTTTGTTTCAAGCTGACAGTGAGTTTATCAAAAAGTTAGTTTCATTTATAATCCATCAAAGATAAGTATCACAACAATCAGTGAGAATTGTTATGTCATTAATCAATAATTGATTCATTGATGGGATGTTTCAAACCCCACCATCAAGTATATTTTTCTGCTATTCGATTTGGCAACCATTGTATTCTGAAATGCAACAGAGTGTATCATCAATCTTATTTCACAAGGGTCTCCTCACCATGGACCAGATAAATGAATGGGGAAGTGAACAGGGGCATAAACTGTTAGTATTTGACGATCTTATGATAGAAGCAGCTGATAGTATGGCATTAGTGCATATTCTTTGGGTTGGCTCTCATCATCATAATATAACAATTCTTCATTTACTTCAAAATGCCTTCCCAAAATCAAAATCAATGCGGACGGCGTCATTGTCCGTTCATTATTTCATACTCATGAAAACAAAAAGAGACCTTTTACAAATCAATACTTTAGGTAGACAAATATTTCCTGGAAAATTGAAATACTTTATGGATGCTTACAATAAATCAACGAGTAAACCGTTTGGTTACTTGGTTCTTGATTTAAGTCTCAAAAGCGACGAACAATATCAGTTGCGTACTAACATTCTACCAGGACAGAACCCCATTGTTTATCTTCCTGAAAAATGAAGAAGTATGAAGCTTTAGTCAAGTATTTAATGGAATCAAAACAAAGGAAAAAAGTTATATCAACCTTATCAAAGACCCAACTACAGGTCGTTACAGAAATTGTTTTCAACGTTATACAAGGAGTATGCCCTCTCTCAGATAACGATATAAATACGCTTAGAAGACACAGAGCAGCCATTCGTAGATTAACCGTTTCGAAATTAACACTGAAAGAGAGACGGATTCGTTTGCAGAACATCAGTAGAGTTTTACCAATTTTACTTACATCATATATGAAATATGTCGCGTGAAATGGTGCTTATTCCTAAATATATAAGTATGATAGACTAATTAAAGACTTTGAAAACAAACAACAATGATGAACATCATGAAAAAAAAACCAAGAAGACCATACTGGAGAAACTTTACCACAGAAAACGACATTAAACCACAAAACAAGGACGATGTAGAAGGACAAAAATAAATATGGATGAACATCAAGAGACAAAATACACAACGAAAATTTAAATGGGGTTGAAACCGAAAAATCTCAGTCGTATCTAAAAATGAAACCTTCAACATTTCTCAAAGTCAAACAACCTAAAAGCAAAATGAGGAATGCAGGGTAAAACTATGAAAAGGTCACAAACAAGAACAAAATGGTTGACATTTAAAATGTGAGTGGTATGTGAGGAATGTTTACAAAAGAATGTGTGGAATCCCTGATATTTATAAATATATAAGAGCCGCAATCTGTTTACATTATTATTCACATCGACCATGGCCGATAGTTTTCTTCAATTTTTAAAACAACGTTATCCTAGAGGAAACGAACAGCTCGAAAGATTATTTCAAGACTTTAACGAGACATTAAATAATTCTGAATTCAGCGATTGTGATGAAGAAGCATCAGAATCACTTTACCATCGAAAAAGGAAATCAAATGAAACGTTTCAACAATGGGAAAAGAAAGCGCTATATCAATGTGACTTATGTGATGCAGAATTTACTAACAAATGCAATCTATCGCGTCATATGAACACACTCACAAGGAAGAGATATGAATGTAGTAAATGTAGCAAAACACTATCACGTTTAGAGAACTTGAAAAGACACGAGAAAATGTGTATTCGCGCCTCAAAATCCCATAAAAACAAAGACAATTTCCATGTAGACATTATGGCTTACCTTTTGATACATATGAGGATCTTTTGATTACATCAATGTAAAGCATCCATTGAATCAAACTGGAGGTCAGGCAGGGCAAGTCGTGGATCAAATGCATTCAATCACAGACAGTTCTCCTCCATTATCGTCTGATCCGTCTATCAGCACCTTGAATCCGCAAATCGAAAACATAAATCCTTTACCTTCTGAAAAGAAAAGAAGGAATCGTAGGGTTAAAAAAATCTGCTTTGAACGATTCCGTTAATCAAATTGAAATAATTCCAGAAGGAAATGAAAAATACGATCTTCTACAATTTTTTTCGAACGTTAAAGGAGATATACAACAAATAGTCGAGTCTAGGAAAAAATATATGAGAGACATTAAATGGTATTTGAATGTAAAAGTTGAAATGGAACGTGATATTCAAGATGGTCAAACAGAAACAGTCATTCCCAGTTTTAGGAGTAGAAATTATGTGTCCTTGTTTAATGATAATCACTTAGAACATAATTTAAACGAGGCTTATCAAAAGATGCATCGAAGTCTTGAAGAGTACATAAATAGAGGCTCAAATTGGATAATACGGAAAGTTGTACACTTAGAAGCAAGAACAGTAAAATACGCACCTATTAATGGTTCCTCATACATGCAGCTTCCTTCAACCATAAAACATTGTAAAGGTGTAATCAACATTCAAAATGATGATAATAAATGCTTCCTCTGGTCTGTTTTGGCTGCAATTCATCCGACTGATAACAACGCTCATCGTGTAAATAAGTATAAACCGTTTGAAAATGAATTGAATACGACAGGAATTGATTTTCCTGTTCCAATAAAGCAGGTGGAAAATTCGAAAAACTAAACAACCTTTCAATTAACGTTTTCGGATATGAAGGTGAACAGATTTTCACTTTAGCAAGAAACAGCCATCAAAATATTGACTTGTTGTATTTATCAAACAAAAACAATCACACTATTGTTTGATTAAGAATCTTAATAGATTTTTAAGACATACAAACCAAAATCATGCACATTTCTTTTGTTGACGGTGTTTGCATGGCTTTTTAAGAGAAGACCTGCTTGTAAGTCATCAACCCTATTGTGATCAAATAGATTTTCAGAAAGTACAATATCCGAAAGAAGGTGACAATATTTTAGAATTTAATGACTTTTACAAAGCAATAAAAATAAGTTTCACCATCATAGCTGATTTTGAATGTTTTCAAGAAAGATGGATACAAGTCTACCAAACCCGAAGAAACCATCGATTACACCCGAAACGAAATTTGAACCATCGGGGTACTCCTACATAGTCCTATGTACGAACGATGATTATTCTAAACCACCTGTGGTTTATAGAGGAGATAGAGTCATAGAACACTTTTTTGAAGACATGGCTATCGAAGAGGAATATATCAATGACATACTTGGAGAACATGAGCCTTTGAAAATGAATGATGAAGCAGAACAAGCGTTTCAACTTATCACCAACTGTGAGGTTTGTCAGACACTTTTTGATGAAAATGTAATTAAAGTACGAGACCATGCACATCACGGAATAACCAGAGACCCCAGAAAAAAAGATTATACTAATTATCGTCTTGCATTGTGTCAGCGGTGTAATTTAAGTCTAAAAGAACCATCATATATTCCTGTATTATTCCACAATGGTAAAATTTTGATACACATTTACTTTTACAAAAGGCTGATTGTTTTAAAGATAAGCCAATATCCTGTATTCCAAATAACATGGAAAAATACGTATCACTCACTATAGGAAATCTTCGCTTTTTGGACACATGTCAATTTCTAAATAGTTCTCTAGACACTCTAGTAAAAAATTTATCACAAGAAGGACCAACGCATTTTCGACAGTTCAAAAAGCGTTTCCGTCTGAGGACAGCAAAACTTTTATTGAGGAAGAATGAATATTGCTATGATTACGTGGACTGCGAAGAGATTCCAAGAAAGGCAATTACCATCAAAAGAAGCCTTTCACAATCGACTAACGGATGAACCCATTTCGAATCAGGATTATAATTACGCTCTTGAAGTTTGGAATACCATGAAAATGAATAATTTGGGTGACTTTCACGATCTAAATGTAATGACGGATGTTCTACTTTTAGCGGACGTCTTTGAACGATTTAGAGACATAACTATGGAAAATTATGGTTTAGATCCCTGTTATTTCTTTACGGCCCCTGGTCTCGCATGGCAAGCGGCGTTAAAAATGAGTGGGGTTGCGCTAGAATTGATTACAGACCCTCTTATTTACAATCTTGTGGAACTTGGAACGAGAGGTGGAATAGCCTCTATTAACCAAAGGTATGCTAAAGCCAACAATAAATATATGAAAGATTTCGATCCTTCAAAACCGTCATCGCACATATTATATACCGACTGTGGAAACCTTTATGGGGCTGCCATGATGCAACCATTACCAACGGGTATGTTTAGACTGTTGAAGGAGGATGAAATACAGCAATTTAATATAAATGAGATTGAAAAGGATGCATCTACGGGATACATCTTAGAGGTGGATCTGGAATATCCCCCCGAACTACATGATCATCATAATTGTTATCCACTAGCTCCATCTCACAAGAAAGTTAAAATGGAAGAGCTGTCTTCTTACAGTCAAAATCTTTGGAAAGACCTAAATGGTGAAAATGCATCTAAAGTCGTCACCAAAAAACTTATCCCTACATTGGAAAATAAAGACCATTACATTCTACATTATAGAAATTTACAGCTATATCTTGAACTTGGAATGAAGGTAACCAAAATACATCAGATTGTAGAGTTTCATCAGTCAAGATGGTTGAAGACCTATATTGACTTCAATAGTCAAAAAAGAAAGGAGGCCAATAATGTGTTTGAGAAAGAATTCTACAAGTTAATGAATAACAGTGTTTTTGGTAAGTTTTTTTTTTCGCGTTGTAATGTCTTTTTTACTTTTTTTTATTTTCTAATAAGAAACGAAAAAAAAATCGAACATTGAATTCATAAAAGCAATTTAAAAAAAAAATGAAAATATTAATCGATCTTTTACTTGTAGGAAAGACCATGGAAGATATTCGCAGACCTAGAAACGTAAAACTTATGTCAGACCAAAAGAAGTTGGTAAAATATACGTCGAAACCGTCCTTTGACCATTTTCAGATATTTAACCAACACCTTGTGGGTATAGAAAACAAAAAGTGAACATTCTTTTAAACAAACCAATCTATGTTGGTTTGGCAATATTGGACATTTCGAAAGCACTGATGTATGAATTCCACTACAAAATAATGAAGCCCATGTATGGAGAAGATATTCGATTGCTTTTACGGATACAGGTAAATATTTTATATATATATATATATATATTTTATAAAAGACAAGTATACTGGTTTACTTTTATAAATTGTTATTTGGATGGAGAGTTGTCTCATTGGCACTCACACCACATCTTCCTATATCTAAGTAGTATTTTACACAAGTTATCAAGTTTACCGCTTAGACCATGCATGTTTCAGTTAAATAAATTCAGTCGGCAACCGAATTATTCGGCTAGTCAAAGCTAAACAATGATGAAATTCTTTTTCTTACAGACAGCTTGTGTTACGAAATCATGACAGATGATGTATACAAGGATATGGAAATCATCAAAGACCATTTCGACTTTTCTGGATATCATCAAACTCACTATCTATTTTCAAACAAATACAAAAATATGCCTGGAAAATTCAAAGATGAACTAGATGGTAACTAATTTTATTATTAATCGATTAACAAAAACTTGAAAATAACAAATATTAAATGAAAAAAAAACAAAATTCAACGAAAAATAATATAATACCATTGCGATTTTTTTTTTTTCACAAAATCTATTTTATTTTAAACCTAATTTTGAACTAAATACTTCATGAATTTCGTTTTGTTTCAGGCGTCCAATTAAAGAGTTTATTGGATTGAGACCAAAAATGTACAGTTTGATATATGATGACAACAACACGGAACAGGAAAAGAAAACTGCCAAAGGAATAAAAAAATGTGCCGTCAAAAAACAGTTAAAACATGCCAATTATAAAGAATGCTTATTTCAAAATGCATCGACAATGAATTCAATGAAATTGATAAGTCAAAATCATGAACTCTTTGTCAACCATATTGTTAAAAAGGATTATCGAATTTTGATGAGAAGAGATTTTGGATTAATCATATTAAGAGTTATGCCTATGGACATTTCAAAATATGATTAAACTTTATATAAATGTTTTATTTTATAATTTAGTATGTTATTTTATTGCAAATAAAATTTTATGATTTTTTTCTTAAAAACTTTAATGGAACGCCTGAAACACTCTTACAGAGAGTACAATTATTTGCTTATATCATTCAATAAGCTAATAAGATCACCATGGTAAGCGTCTTCTGTTTTTCTTTTTTTTTGGTGCCGTATATGGTGGAGGTGGGGGAGGCATTTCTGCTGATCCCCTTGAAGATGGTAAATTATGTTCTGGCTTATAGGTCGAATAGGTTGCAGACCCAAAAGGTTCTGGATCATAGGTTGCAGATCCACTAGCTGCGGGTTGATAATTTGGACCACTGGTAGTTTTATTCTCCTCCTAAAATATTTATTTTTTTTTTTTTTTTTTTTTTTTTATATTTTTATAAGTTTTATATTTTTTTTTCGTTCCTTAAGTGAAAGTTAGTTCTTCGAAAATGAATGTGTGTTTGGTAGAACAACTTTCAAGTCTGATTAGTTATATAATAAGATCAACATTAAAAACCACCCCCCTCCCCTTTAGCTGTAAGACAGCATTTACATATTATAAGAATATTTTTATTAATTATAAAATAAAAATCCAAAATGTCTTAACTTTATTTAAAAAAACATTTTCTCACTGGTCAATCATACCGCATATTTTTAAACTTTATATCTAAAATATTTTCTCACTAAACAATCATACCGCATATTTTTAATAATGAAAATATACTTACTTTGCAATTTTCCTTTAGCATTTCAAGTTGGCTAACGAGTTCACTGAATTGAACCGCTTCCTCAAAAGCGAAAGATACCACTTGATGATTTAGTCTTCTTTTAAAAGGATATAACAATAGCAATCAATAATCAAATTGATACTAAACTGAAATGTATTGTAGTTTTTCCTTCTAGTTAAAACACGCACAAATATAATATTCCGGAATTATTTCACTCTCCTACACATCGTTTATTAATTTAGTATATCCCTTACATAATTAATCTATTTTCAACCAATCAGAGTTTTGTTTTAAAGACATAACAGTGACTTAATACCAACATTTAAATACAACGTACGCAAGACTATTGTTAATTAACAAACTCATGAAAATAATATAAAGATAAATGATGATATTATTAAAATATGATTCATTTATACCATAGAAAGATAACTGATACTAAAAATTCTAGAAAAACATTTTAAATCTCCTTTACAATATGAAAAGTATCTCTTTGGTATTTAGTCAAATCTCTTTCCCGTACAAGTGTCATTTCATTTCGCGCCATTATCTCGAAGAAAATTGCAAGAAAAACTACCAAACAAGCTAGCTAAAATGTACATCTTCTTCCTCATTTTGGTTGTGCAAGTAATTGCACCACCTGTACAACTAAGGGAGCAGTGTACACAAGTAGGAGAATCCGTTCTCAGCTGCAGATATACAGGTATACATGATTACATGTACGCAAGGAACGACTTCAAATAACCACCATCACTATGGATATTTTTTAAACCATCAACTCTCCGTGTGGAAGATGTGAATGTCCGTATTGAAGATGGGGACATGGAATGGTGTTGTTCCAACATTAGAGGCGCAATAACTGTGTATGTTGCAGGTTAACAATGTGTAAGTCTTATGCAGTTATGTATCATCTTTGTTGAGAAAATTGGTTCTCTCTTAATTAACCTTCACTGTTCTTGTCCCTACAATTTATTAATTTATGTATTTTTGTATGGCGAAGCAAAAAAAAAAACCAATTTAGCCACAAATAAAAAAGGGGATATTTCACGTGAAAACCCCCATTATTTTCCCTTTAATAAAAACAATGTTCAAAATATTCAGACTGGCTTTGGAGAGTTACTTGACAATATTTTATATCTAAAGTATTTGTAAATGCTTACCGTTGTTATTTTTTTCAGCATACATCAACATCAACAGTGAAATCTATGATCCAACCCACAACAACCCTCAAGTCAACATCAACAGTAAAACCTATGATTCAACCCACAACAACCTTCAAGTCAACATCAACAGTGAAATCTATGATCCAACCCACAACAACCTTCAAGTCAACTATGCCTGCCTCAACAACCATGGATGCTATTGAGACAAGTATGCCTGCCTCCACAACCGTTTACTCCATGTCTACTGAATCCAAAAATATGGTATGTATAATTGATAAATCCAACATAAACACTCACATTCATTTTCTTAGTTGTAAAATAAAAATTCAAATTGTGGTTAACTTAACCTAACTTTAACATAGAGTAATGATTGAAAATTAATGTTTTATATTATTTTTCAGACTGCTGGTACCATCATTACTAATTTGGAAGGTTGGGTCATTCCCACGGTTTCAACTTTATGTGGTAAGTTTGATAGGATATATATATATCTGAAGTAAATGTTCAAAAAATAAAATTCACTAATAAGGAAAATCATACACAAGCACCAAGAATTTCAGAAAGTAGGTATTAAACCGAATTGTGAAAAGATTTTAAAGTTCATGTACGATGATAAATACATTAAGCAAAAAAAAAAAAAAAAAATACTATTCATAAAAAAAAGAATAAATACAATTTAAGATAAAAAACATAGAAAAGGAAAATATAATTACACAATAAAATACTGAGAAGAAAAGTAAGTTCAAAATAACTATCTTTATCTTTTTTTTCCTTTTCAGTGGTTCTCGTTTTATCCTTCGGAGTTATGTTGTATTGTGCCTTCAAAAAAACTAGTATTCACATTATATCTTGTGGCAGAAAAAACAAATAATTAAAATGTGTGAGTCATGACTTTTGGACATTCTTCTTATTTTTCAGCTATAATTATCCTTTTGAGCATTTCAACGCTAATAATAATTAAATGTCAAAAGAAAAGGAAATTTATTACTGAACAATTTCAAATGGAACAATTTCAACTGGATGAAAATGATGAAGAAATATCATTAGATGAAACCTCAGATATCATTTTTAGCAGATAATTAAATTTTTCAGAATTTATATTGGCTGTGGTGATGATTGTAGTGGGTATAATTGAAATTATCAGAAAATTTAGACAAAGACTGCAAAATTTACTAGACCGACTAGGAAACCCTCCTGCTGCACAAGATAATCAACAACAAGCTGCTCAAAACCAACCCATTGCTCCATTGCTTGCTCAAAATCAACAAATACTTCCCCAGAATCTACCAGCTGTCAATGTGATGCCAGTACTGAGAAGATCTCAAAGACAAATTAAGCCTGTTATAAGACTTAACTTGTAGTCAAATATTCTTCATGTGTAAATTTTGTATTAATC
>JAASAO010000367.1:0-22367 GCA_017311375.1 Mytilus coruscus | reverse complement strand
CCGATATGTTTGAAGAAATCTGTAACATAAATATTTGTAAAATTTGGTTTCGGATTTTACCCAAATGGTTAAAGAAATCTATTCAACAAAAGCATGCTTGATAAGTGATTTAGTTTTTCGGACTTTTCCGAAATTTGAAAAGAAATCATTAGTCATAAGTTCTAGCATATTTATATGTTGGGTATTCGGATAATTCCAAATGTTTGAAGACATATATGCTTTATACATTTTACATTTAGATTATTTTTTCGGGACTTTTCCGAAATGTGTTTAAGATCTGTTTGTCACATAGCTATATGCTACCAAAAGTTTTAATTAATGTTGAAAGTGATTTAAAATAAAAGTTGTCACATACATTTTACCACAAATATTTACAACTTTCATATTTTGGGAAATTCCCAACACTAAATGTAAGTTTTATCAATTATAAGAATAAAAGCATGGAAGATTGTAAAATTGTGTGTTTCTTTATGAAATCTGCATTCATTTATGGTAAACATTGAAAAGCTTATAAATAGGAATAAAATGGATTTTACTCTTTTAAAATAGAGTCAGTTAGTAATGTTTATTTATTGGTGTGGTTACATTCACGGGAGGAAGGGGTCTCAACATGGGATTTTGGGTACAGTTGTGCAGCTGGGATTTAAAAACACCCCATTCATATATTGAATAATTGTGAAATCCTACCTATACATATATTTCACAGCGAAATCATAACCCATTCATATATTTATCGTTGCACAACAAACTGAAAATTTATGACCCATTGATATATCACAATTGGTCAAGTACTACCTATTGATATATTTCCTCGGTAAAATTGCACCCCATTGATATATTTGACGATCAAAAAAGGACCCATTCCAGCGGCACATATGTATATACCTTCATATATAGGAAGAGAACAAATTTCAACGTGTATCATTCTCATGTAATTTATATTAACGCCAGTCAAACAGCAGGATTTCACTGCTGTCCTTGGTATAACTTTTCACGTTTTTAAAGTCAAAAGTAAGATCAAGACACTGTGATTCATGGCTGCTCTTCCAACATTATGTAAAAATATTTAATCAATACAATATACAGATATTGTATAAAAGCGTCCCATTTCTCGCCGAATTTATCCCGAAATTTCTGTTCTTTATCCGATTTTGATCCTATTTATATGTGTGGTTAAGTTGTAAATGAGTGATATTGATTATAAGAATTCATAACAAATCTGAAGGCCGAAACTGTTAGCCAGGGACCTTATTCACAAAGCATCCGTAAGTTACCGCACCCGTAAACGTTGTGGAATGGTTGCGAATTGAAAATTTTGTATTCACAAAAGCTGCGGAAATTTCGCATCAGTAAACGTTGCAGAATATGTCCGTAATACCTGAGAATATTTACGGACGTCATGACTATCCGTAAACGTTGCGGAATCGGGCACTTGTGTAAATTTTAAATCATTTTTACGATAATATTTGCTTCAGGATAAAAAAAAATTACTGCAGTCTATCATGGGTACTTGGGGACAGGACAATTTGTTTTAGTCCTCCCCTTTTTTCCAAAATCGGTTATTTTTTTTTTTCTATTAATATTTTTGCATTTTTTCTGAATCATATGAACATATTTATACTAGAAATAAATTGTATTTTCTATTTACTATCAATTCCAAGTTTTTATTATTAACAGCGGACACTGATGTATAGTGAGAGGTACTTGGGGACAGGACGATTATTTTTTAGCCCTCCCCCTTTTTTCCAAAATTGGTTATTTTTTTCTCTATTAATTCCAATTATTTTCGCGTTTTTCTGAATTATATGAACATAAATATACAAGAAATAACTTGTATTTGCTATTTACTATTAATTCCAAGTTTACTATAAACAGCAGTCACTGATGTATAGCTCTCTATACATATGATACATCAGTGACCGCTGTTGATAGTAAACTTCAATTAATTGCGTAAGAAATATGTTTGATGGATTATCAATAACTGTATTATTGATATAAAAATACTAGTATGCAGAAATATGATTTAACAAATGACTTTGATAAAATTTTAATGAGGTACCGACCATCCATCTTTTGTGCATTGGGCATGTTTTATGTAGATAGAATGATTATCTTGCTGTGTTGAAGACCCATTGATGGCCTTGAGCATGTGCTCGTCCTGAATATGCATTTAATTTGCCACTGAACATTAAGCAGCCATCCATCATCATCATCAAACAAATATAAAATAATTCCGTTATTAAAAGTAAGGAGTGAAACATTTAAAAATCTTTCATTTTTGTTTGGGAGGGTTGGGTTGAAGACCCATTGGGTTAAATGTAAACCATCGACAATTAGAAAGTAGTTCCAATTCTGAATTCAAACTATATAATATAAAATAAGGAGATATGGTATGATTGCCAATGAGACAATAATTCACCAAAGTTCAAATGAAGTGAATGTAAGCAATTATAGGCAACCGTAGTTTCAATGTACACTTTATCATCATTAAGGTCAATATCAAATCTGTAATCATCGTTTTCATCGGAATTCATGCAATACAAATCAAAGTTTCTTGTTATTTGAAAAAAGTAAAAATTTAAACTGTCGATTTACAAAAAGTTGCCTCACGGTAGATCTAAAAATCGCTCAAAGTGTCGAATAAATATAAATAAGCTCCAGAAAAAAAACCCTAAGACAGGACTGGTGCTGGGAAGATTAGACAAGTTCAATGTAGTTTACAGCACATGAAACGGTTATTGATGAATTATCTCAGAGTACCACTGAATTCGACAGTGGAGACTACGGAAGCCGGTTAGTGTCAGGGTATAGTTTTATTTTAAGTCGTGAAATCGACTTAGGTACATTGTTATAACGACTTAGCATACCTAACTCGTTATTACGACTTAGCTTACCTAACTCGTTATAACGACTTAGCTTACTTGTTATAACGACTAAGGTAACTCGTCATTACAATTAAGCTTTTGTCTTGATGAATTGTTCAATCGAAAGAGGTAAATCACAGAAGCCTATTTTTGGTTCGCTTAGTTTAATCAGAAGTGGAACAAGGAACTTTTAAAAGGGAGTGGTTACATGTTAATAAGGGAGGAGGAAGGAGCCAAACCTTATATTTTACTAATTTTTTTTTAAAATATGGAGAAAATCAGTTAAAGTCAACGGGTCAGCAAAATAACCCAAAAGATTGACATGCATAGGTATCCATTGATTTTTACGATATTGGAAATTTAAAGACAAGTCTATCGGAACATTGTTTGGTATGCTTAAA
Source organism: Mytilus coruscus (assembly GCA_017311375.1). Lineage (NCBI taxonomy): Eukaryota > Metazoa > Mollusca > Bivalvia > Mytilida > Mytilidae > Mytilus > Mytilus coruscus. Next base: position 19,102 of record JAASAO010000367.1, on the reverse strand, counting down.
TTCAGAAATTGTAATACAGTGTTAAAATTTAAAGATATTAAGTCGTTTTAACGAGTGACCTAAGTTGTTATAACGAGTTACTAAGTCGTTGTAACAAGTTAGGTAAGCTAAGTCGTTATAAAGAGTTACCTAAGTGGTTATAACGGGTTAGCTAAGTCGTTTTAACGAGTGAGCGAAGTTGTTATAGCGAGTGACTAAGTCGTTATACCAAGATATGTAAGCAAATGCGTTAAAACGAGTGAGCTAAGTCGTTAAAACAAGTTAGCTAAGTCGTTATAACGAGCTGGCTAAGTCGTTATATCAAGTTAGATAAGTCGTTATAACAAGTTAACTAAGTTGTTATAACGACTTAAAATAAACTACACCCTGACACTAACTGGCGTCCGTAGGAGACAGTCTTGACTTTGTTTATAGATGTCAGATATTTATTTCATCATTGAATAATTCAAGAAAGTGCCATGATGGGATACAGCAAAACAGATCTTTATCTGTTCATATTCAATCCTATTATTTCAGGAGCCTCGGTGGCAGAGTAGTTTAAGTAGTTCATCTACATCATCATAAGCCTGTCAACACTAAGGTTGTGAGTTCGAATCCCGCCTGTGACAGGTGCGTTCTACTCTGAGATTACCAGTTTTCCTGGTCGGTTTTTCTCTCATGGAACTTCGGCTTTCTCCGCCGATAAAAATACCCACGACGATGTAGCAAAGAGAACTGAAAGTTGTGTTTAATACCAACAATCAATCAATCAATCAATCAATCCTATTATTTCACTTTTTTTGTGGTACATCAATAATTCTCCAATCCATCGTGTGATTAGTTCTTTATATTAAAATACATATCATAAATGTTTTATGGTTAACTTTCGGCGGAATATATTTCACTCATACTTAGGACAATCGCCAATTATAAAATAGTTCAATAAATATGAATAAAAAGTATAGGTTCTGAAAAGTGGTTGGACCATGAGGATTGGCAGGAAACTTTGCTTTGTATCAAATCACCAACGGATCACCAGGACATGCTAAGAGGGTGAGATTCTCCAAATGCGCAACCCGCATACGGAAGGAAAGACAGAAACGAACGCATTTCTTAAATTCAAAATAACAAGTATAAAAATTCAACTTGTGATATCACTTTGATATTATTTTAAGATATGATGTAAATTGTTACATAAAAACTAGTTAAACCCCGTCACATAATCATTATCGAGTGCCTGTCCCGAGTTCAGAATGTTGTTAGGGTTGTCTTATATCATTTATGAATGTATTTTGTTATATAGCAAATATGGTTATGATGACAGACCAGTTAAAGATAATGTATACTTTTAAAATAATGAATTGTATAGACTCTGGCCTATTTAGAGCTTGTAATATTGTATAGATAACTGACTACTGTTGTAGACGGTATACTGCTCTTTACATGTCTTAAGGTTAGTTTTATTGTTGGGTTGCTTTCTTATTGACGTACACCCCACATCTCAATTAATTCATATATCTGACTTAAAATTACCGAATTACAAATAGTTTATGACAAATTAAATTTTGAGCCACAATAACATCTTTAAATTGGACATCGCAGAGAAATTTGACAATGAAATATAAAGACGACACACAAAGGACTAGTAAAACAAGGGTTATATATTATATATTACTCTCGGCCAAGATAGTATTTTTATATGTAAAATATTTAAATTTAAATTAATGACTTTCAAAGTGATGTTTACATAATAAGAAATAACGAGGCTGAAAAATTATGAAAATGTTATTTCTTAGAAAAAGAACAAAGGAAACAACAGTGTAGATTATATATATGTTCCGGACCACATGAGTATTTGGACCATACGCGTATCGTCGGACCATATGAGTATATACAGCACTCGTTTGGATATTAACGAGCCGGACCATATGAGTACTTAGACCATATAGGTATTTTTCGAATATACTCTGGATGGACTATTTTCTTCTTTCTCCGGTATTAAGATTAAATTTGATTTTTTAAATTCTTCTAAATTTTGCCTACTGTCACTTATTTGATGTGTTTTTGTTTTTGTTCCTGTTCATACGGACTTACAATAACAGTAGTACATACATAAAAACATTTAGGGACAGCACGTTTAAACTACGGTGATTGTATAAATAGGAGCATGAACACATTAAAGATCATTAAATAACCAAAAATAATCTAAGATATTATTAAAAATATTTACTAAAATCAAATTAAAACATTAAAATAAAGAAAAAAAAAAAAAAGGTGAGGGTGCAATCATGCCTCAAGTACCTGAGAGTTAAACAGTTGACTTCTTGTAGAACGGTACATTTAAATATTTCTTGAGGTTATATTCCAAAGTCAAAATGGACATATATTGTGTTTCGTAAGGACAAGTCGAAAATGACCATGTAAAAATGCTTTAACTTAAATTCTAATTTGAGTAAAATTAACTTTATTTCATTAATCATGTAACAATGGTTGCCATTCGATGTAATAAGTCACAATTAAAAACTCTGAATTAATGACACCTTGAAGGTACGTGCTTAAGGCAACGTCCATCGTATTAAACACCGGGACCATACGCGTATGGCCCAAATACTCATATGGTCCGGAACATACATATAAAATTCAAATATGAAAATTCTAAGACTTTTTAGTAAAACATTCATTCAATTAGATTAAGACATCAAAAGTATTGCGGAAACGTTCCGTAAGTTACGGTACCTTCACGGACGCTTTGTGAATACGGCGTAAACATTGCGAAGTAGATGCGGAATAAATCCGTTAACCATCCGTAAACTTTCCGCAACTGAAAATTTTACGGAACCTTCGTGATCTAGTTTTGAAGGTCACTTCAAAATTTTACAAATTTTCAGTTTCAGCGCATCAAATATGTGATCATTTTAAATAAAATATATGGAAAACAAAGTTGTGAATTGTTATTTCATATATAGGATTTTGGTTTTAAGGGGTCATGCTATATACTTAAATGTAAGTAGAATACATAACATATTTTTTTCAGGATTTAAAGTGGTAGTTTTGGGTAGTTTAAATGGGAAAATGTGTGCCTTTAACCGATACCAGCCATTTATGTTTTGGACAAACGGAAGTAGTGAATGCACATTTAAAAAATCATTGTGCAGTGGAGAGGGTCAGATGATTGTGACTGATAAATTAACCAGGAAAGATACTACTTGCCGTTGTGATTACACGAGAGGGTACTCCTTTGTTATACAACCTAAGCATATCACTTACTGCGTTCCTTCTGAAGAAGACTGTTCATGTTACAATAAACAATGTCTTGGTGGATATATACTAAATACAGGTACAGCACTATGCAAATATTGAATACTGGTAACGTTAATGATACAAATGAGAAAATTAAATTAAAAAAAAAAAAAAAAATAGAAAAATAAAAAAATAAAAAAGAAGGTAAAAATGTATGTTTGCATTAAATATCCTGTTGTTGATTCTTTAGTGAAAGATTCGTATTATTAATTAAAAGTTGTTGTGTATTCATGGGAAAAATTACCCATCAGGTCCCATCGCGTAATCATACAGTCATATGGATTTCAATTAAAACATTTGTGTTTCAAAATTAATATACTTTGTCAAGTTTTTTAAAAACGTTTTGAAATGCATGCGCTTAACTGTTTGGCTGCAGAAAAGGGCGAATAAATAGCTTTAAAAAATGGGGATTTCAAACGTTGCGCCAAAACGCATAACGCCATTTAAAAACAAAAGATAAAAAAGTAAAAGAAAACACATATTTGTATTAGATGATTCGTTACATTAGATGTCCTTTCTCGAACTGTTTGTGTTACCAAATTAATACACCGTTGATATTTTTGCATTCTCCATCCTAAGCCAATTTCAAAATGTTTTTTATTCATAGTGTTAATTTTTGTCCTAATCTGCATTTGATACAGTAGAATCATTTTCTTCACAGATTATCAATGTGTAACAGGTAGTTTAAGTCACAACGGAAGCACAACCAGCGACCCCAACATCCCTTCAAAGTAAGTTGATGCGTTCAGATATTATAATTGTTGGAACATTTGATTAAGTCGAAGAATGGACTGTCGTTTAAATTATTCCACCTTATTGATTTTGTCTCATCATAGATAGTTTTGTTATGTGAGGGTTCGCTTCAAAAAAAAAAAAAAATTATCATTCTGATATTCAATATTGAATATGATATAAAATAAATACAAAATGGTGTGTTATTTATTGACCAAATTGCAGATATGCACAAGACCGAACAATCAGCAAATGAACAGCACTTTTATTGCGGCTCTTCGTGCATCTTTAAGTCAAAGTTAGGCCTTCCACACAGGACAAAAGGTCACTAATCACTGCAAGTGCAAGCAAGCTTCTGGCATGGTGTTTGTTTGGATTGAATTATTAGCTTGATGTCGATAACACTACATGTCTAAAATGAAACTCAGATGCAGGTAATATCAACAAGTTACATGTACATCCCATAACGAGGAAAGTAATCATCAATTTTAAAACATACTTAAAACAGAGGCGAAAGATACCAAAGGGACATTTAATCTCATAAGTCGAAAATAAACTGACAACGCCATGGTTAAAAAGAAAAAGACCAACAAACAAACAATACTACACAAAACACAACATAGGAAACTAAAGACTGAGCAACACGAACCCCACCAAAAACTTGGGGTGATCTCAGGTGCTCTGGAAGGGTAAGCAGATCCTGCTCCACATGTGGCACCCGTCGTTTTGCTCATGTAAGTACAAACCCGGTAATAAGTCTAATTCGGTAGGTCACATTCGGGAAAAGTGGACGGGATTGTAGTTAAGACATTAGGAACATATCCGCTATCATCTGTGAAACGGATATTCTGTAACGGTCAAACAACTCGTGATGGCGTCCGTAAAATTTACGAAGGGATGATTTCAACTTCACCACTTGGAACTCTTGGTTTAATAGCTTCCTTGTGAGCAGCAACCCTCTATCAAGGAAATCATGATAGGAAATACAAGCCTTGGAGTATCGTATCAACTGGGAGATATATACTCCGTATGCAGGCGCTGGTTGCTACATAAAAATGGAAAGTTCACAATTGGGAAGCTGAAATCATCTCTTTTGTCATTAAGTTTTGTTTTCAACCGACCCTCATTGTCCATTTTTAGAAGTAAGTCAAGATATGAGGCAGACTTAACTGCATCTGTTGTATCCTTTATCTAAAGTTCGATGGGATAGATGCGTTCATCAGAATCACCAAATTTTGAATTATTTAGTGAGAGAACATCATCTATGTAGCGGAAAGTAAAGTGAAAGGATTCTGCTAACTTCTTTTCTTTCTTCCTAAGAAGTTCCTGTATGAAGTCAGCCTCATATGAATAAAGGAACAAGTCGGCAAGAAGAGGGGCACAGTTGGTTCTCATGGAGTGCCGATTGTTTGTTGAAAAACACGTCCTCCAAACATAACAAATATGTTGTCAATCAAGAAATCAAGCATCTTGATAATTAGATATAGGAAGATGTGGTGTGAGTGCCAATGAGACAACTCTCCATCCAAATAACAATTTATAAAAGTAAACCATTATAGGTCAATGTCAGTTTCAGAGATTTTTTGTTAGAATCAGAGTGATTTTTACAAAGTAGGATTTATCCCTCCCTAAGACAAGATATTTCTTACCGCAATTTTCAGTGTTGAAATTTGTTTCTCTTTAGTCTATAAAGAAACAAAATTTATCCTACTTTGTAAAGAATCACTCTGATTCAAACAAAAAATTATCTGAAACTTGACATTATCAAGATGCTTGATTTCTTGATTGACAACATATTTGTTACGTTTGGAGGACGTGTTTTTCAACAGACTGTCGGAATTCCAATCGAAACCAATTGTGCCCTCTTCTTGCCGACTTGTTTCTTTATTATTATGAGGCTGACTTCATACAGGAACTTCTTTGGAAGAAAGATAAGAAGTTAGCAATATCCTTTAACTCTACGTTCGGCTATATAGATGATGTTCTCTCACTAAATAATACAAAATTTGGTGACTATGTTGAACGAATCTATCCCATCAAACTAGAGATAAAGGATACTACAGATACAGTTAAGTCTGCCTCATATCTTGACTTACATCTAGAAATTGACAATGAGGGTCGGTTGAAAAAAAAACTTTACGACAAAGAGATGATTTCAGCTTCCCAATTGTGAACTTTCCATTTCTATGTAGCAACATTCCAACAGCGCCTGCATACGGAGTATATATCTCCAATTGATACGATATTCCCGGGCTTGTGTTTCCTATCATGATTTCCTGATAGAGGATTGCTGCTCACAAGGAAGCTATTAAACCAAGAGTTCCAAATGGTGAAGTTGAAATCATCCTTCGTAAATTTTACGGACGCCATCACGAGTTGGTTGACCGTTATGGAATAACCGTTTCACAGATGATATCGGATATGTTCCTATGTCGTAACTACAATACCCTTCCTTTTCACGAATGTGACTTACTGAATTAGACTATTTACCGGATTTGTAATAACATAAGCAACACGACGGGTGCCACATGTGGAGCAGGATCTGCTTACCCTTCCGAGCACCTGAGATCACCCCAGTTTTTGGTGGGGTTCGTGTTGCTTAGTCTTTAGTTTTCTATGTTGTGTCATCTGTACTATTATTTGTCTGTTTGTCTTTTATTTTGGCCATGGCGTTGTCAGTTTGTTTTCGATCTATGAGTTTGACTGTCCCTCTGGTATCTTTCGTCCCTCTTTTATCTTTCTTTTTCAATGATCAGCAAAAAGATGTGTTCTTTACAAATGACGTCATCAGACATGGTTGTCCTTTTTCGCGACCTCAACAAAGGGGAAAGCAAGAACATTTGACCTGCAATCAAACGAACAACATGTTAATTATAAAAAAAAAAATTAACCGATCGAGAAAGATATAGATGGGGTAAGAGTTAGAGATCCTTTAAGCTGATTTTGCGCGTATAGAGAAAACATTTGTTTTTAGTTTTGTGATTCATAAGACTGTAATTGTATTTTCAGAAATAAATCAACAGAAATCGTATTTCTACCTGGTAAGTTGTTCATAAATGTTTCTTTTATGAATACTTGTTTTACCTTTATTTAAGAAAACATTCGTGACAATCTGTTTTACAAAATAATACAGAATGCTAATTAAACAAATCACTGAGAGATTATTTTCTTCATAAATACTTTATAATTATTGGTCCTATCAAATTTTGGAGATCTTTCAATCCTTTATTGCTCTGACTATCTTTGACCATAATTAAAATGGCTGACGTAGTTCTACGATATTTATGTATTTTGAACGATAATCCCCCATTATATCCTATACATGCTATATGAAATATTTAGTATAAATAGATAAACGTATTCACACTCGTACAATGTATGCAAATTTCTTGCATGATGGCAGAAGGTTATTCGGAGACAATTCAGCTACATATCCAGCAGGTTTAATACGCATTTTAGAGACGACAATAGTTTACCGATGTTCAAATATCAGTTATCGACTTGAGAAAATATAAATGAAGATAATAAAAAGAAAATTGAGAATATCACAAAGCTCAACATCACAAAATACAAAAATAACTTGACCGCATACATCATACATGGTTATAACAAAACCATTTCATATTCTCTATTAGCAATGTCTAAGTGTTTTATTCTCAATTTATTCTCACCGATCCAGTTTTTTTCAGTTCATTCAACATTTTCGACCGACTCGGTATATGATTTGTATTCTCAAAATATGAAATGTTGTTCGAAAGCAAAATTTGTAATTTGGTTACTTTCACCTCTCTGTTGTATGCATGAATTTTTTTTTCATTGCCATGATTACAATCTGAATTTACCTAAAGATAAGCATGAACAGACCCTTTTCCAAATATTGGCCTTCATTCTTCCAAATATACGACAGATTTTGCTGTTTAGTATTTTTCATTTAAAGATTACAAAATGATAGAAATATAGATAGATATAAGAAGATGTGGTTTGAGTGCCAATGAGACAACTCTCCATCCAAGTCAAAATTTATAAATGTAAACCATTATAGGTCAAAGTACGGTCTTCAACACGGAGCCTAGGCTCACACCGAACAGTAAGCATTTTCATTCTTGATATGGCAATCAAATTGTTTTGATTCGAACGCGACTGATACGTCTTATGGAAACTTAGCGCGCAACTGGCGTACTTCACTATACCCTTGTAATTTTGATGACTTTTTTTTACTATGTATATTAAGTTATAGTTTTCATGATATGTTATAAAATTTATTATTTCGAGTGGTCAATTATATGTGCATAACATGCTATTCTAAAATAACTTCATCAGCTACTTTAGAGACAAACAATTTGAATAGCATCACTTATAATTCCTGATGTAGATACATCCAGAAAAGAGCTTTTGGTGCACTAAATCAATACAGATTTACTTTCATTGAAAGCATCACACACCAAAAGGGACATAAACAGCCAAAATCGTCAAAGGTGACATTTGTTTGCAGAAGTTTTTATTTTCGATACATAATGTTATGAACTGGTTATTTACAGTCAAAATGTATCATTCAAATTGGGGTTGAGGTAGAAGAAGATTTTTAATATGGTTTGCACATGTATCATCAGCGTTAATCCAGCTTGTATTTTTTTCTTCTTCAGTAAATCCCAAACCAGGTCAAATGAGGTTTATGAACAGAATAGTAGTCTTGACTAGTATTACTACACTGATTACAGGTAAAATACAAACCAAAGATGATTTAAAAACAATAGACTTAATTTAACAACACTATCGATGGATAAATCAAGCCACTTTGAAGTAATTTTAAAAAAGAACAATAGAGAATTATTCAAATACAACTGAGTGAAAATGAATTGAACTTCACAAATGCATATGACTTAATATATCTGTTGGGTGTACGTAAATGGGAAAAACAGGTCCAAAACACAATTAAACCAGACAAAACGTTAAATGTCAAGCTTTAATTCGTCTAAAGATTAGACAATGTGTGAATAACGTTATTAAGAATTACAATTTAATAGTTATCAACACAAAAGTGCAAGAAACAAATAAATAACAAAATATAAACAGAGACAGCCACATACTATGTACCGGACTTGGTACGGGCAAATTGCATAACGTAGCTTAAAACATTAACTTAAGTCTTGTCATTGCAGCTGCAATGACTGCATGACCCCAATACTACTAACATGATCTTAGCGTTATTTGTATTAGATTTTAGATGATCATCTCTTATTGCTAAATGTTTTCCCATTTAAATGGAAATAAAAGGAAAAACATATTGTGATTGCTTGGGAATCTCAAATTAATGGTAATTCTCTTTGCTATTGCTTTGCTATTTTGTATGTTGTCATGCTATACGAAGAACAACGGCGTATAAGTCTCCATGTTCCGCCTTTCCTGGTATGATCTTATTTCAGCACGTTCATCTGTAATGCCTGCAACCCAATTTTATCTTTGGTATACAGGTACTTGAACAAAAAGTGATATTGGGAATTTTTGTGCCGGGCGAGCAATTTACCTCCCCCCTCCCCCGATGCACATTACAGCTAGTAGGGTAAATTGTATAGCATACGCTTTACCCTTTGATTGTTATTTTTATTATACAATTATAATAAGATTTTGTTTAAGGTACATAACGTCTACTAGCCAATTTTAAACATATCTTTTCAAACAGGATGTGATAGGTAATAATAGAAGGTTATCAAATAATTGTAAAATTTTTCATACGAATCAGATCTTTGCTAAGACACACAGTCCGTGGTTTGGCTTCGTTTTTTGTTTCCCCATTTGAAGGTCTAATTGATGCTCAAATGTCGTTTTCCTTGTGGGTTAGGTGAGAACTTATTTATGATTTTATATAATACAAGTTTTCAAAATATTCATTGAAGTTTGAATGTTTTGTTTATTGTAGTTTTCATTATTATTATTCTGTTGACGAGTTTCTGTACAGTGAACATAGAAAAAGTGAGTAATATTATTATCAAAAGACGTCAGTAATTACTGTTTGTGCTTTTTAAATAAAAGGATATGTATTGAAAGGTCTATAATTAGGTTCTAGCTATAGATAGCTAGTGTGCTGACTTGCCTAGGTTTAAAACAGAAACCTTTGTTTGAATAACATAAACGTTACCAATTTTAATGCACAGAGAGCGCATATTGAAAATAAATGTCTCGCCAGTGATGCTCGAGGTCAAATATATGAATATCCAAAGTCTAATACAAACGTTGTATTTAATGTAAGACACAAATTTCCTTGAATAAGGAATAGTAAAAATCAGAAAACAAGATTTAAGCTAAAAGCTGCGATTTTCAGTCCAAGAGGACCATAATTAAAATGTTTTTAACCTGAAGTTAATTTATAGTATAATAGATTCTTAAATGTACAATAAGTTTTGCAGACAATGTATTTCCAAATATTTCACCACATTACATACGCATATCGATTGTTCGAAACTATAATGAAAACAGACTTTAGTAATGGTTTCAATATTCATCTAAATAATGAAAGAGGAATTTCCTCAACAGAAACCAATATTTTACATATATTCTATCATCACTTTTGTCTTTAGAGACACCGTAATTCATTTGGTTAATCATTTCTTTTGATGCACATTTTACAAATGTAGTACTCAGATACCAAACAAGTGCCATTTACCTTGCAAAGCATACTGAAGTGTTATTTTCATTAACCATCGAAGGAACCAGCAAAACGATTAACAACAACTTATTTAAAATTGCATTACAATTGTTAATTGAATAAATAAAGGCAACAGTAGTATACCGGTGTTCAAAAGTCATAAATCGATTGAGAGGAAACAAATCCGGGTTACAAACTAAAACCGAGGGAACACATCTATAAGAGGAAAACAAAGGAACAACAGGAACACTGAAGTGCAACAAAAACAAACGCCAACATACATAGAAACGAACTATTTGATAACAACTGCCATATTCCTGACTTGGTACAGGACATTTTAAGAAAAAATGGTGGGTTGAACCTGGTTTAATGGCTAGCCAAACCTCCCGCTTTATGACAATGTTAAAAATATCGCTAAAATGACAACACTACGTGACAGAAATATAGCACAAACACATAATATAATAGTCGACACAACATGCAAACCGCAGAACAACAACGAACATATTCCATCAACGACAGACACCACAGGATATCACAAACAGTGACGCGCTTACGTAACTAACATGCAATCTCGAACTTTATACAATTATTTTCACAATACTCGTCCAAACATTTTCATGACAATGATGTTATGGAAAGGCATTTATATAATTATTTGGACTACAAACGATAAGACATAACAGATTACCCAAACGAAACCATAACAGAAACATCAAAATAAATACATGAATGTTGGATGTACAAAATACCGAGACACGTCGTATAGCAATGCAAATTCACACTCGGTATAAGTCATATTCAGGAATATGATAATGATGGTATTGAAGGGCGAGTTTATAATTATTTGGACAACAAACGATAAGACATAACACATTATTCAACCGAAACCATAACAGAAACATCAAAATTAAATACATGAAATTTGGATGTACGAAATATCGAGACACGTCGTATAGCAATGCAAATTCACACTCGGTATAAGTCATATTCGGGAATAGGTCACGTTCGGTACTTAGCAGACAGACGACATAGATGTTAAACCACAATCAAAGACGTGGTAAAATGTCATTAGTTAGTTTAGACACAGACACATCGTATAGATCAACCAATTCGTGATGGCGTCCGTAAAATTTACGGAGTGTCATTTTAATCTTTCCTCCTCACAACTCTGTTGGAGCAGTTTCTGCGTAAGGAGCACACTCCTGTTTATGAAGTCAGTAAAGTGTGAACATGAACGAGCATAACGTATTAATTGAGATATGTAAACACCATACGACGGAGCAGAGGGTATGTTACTGCTTAGAAATGGGTAATTGATAATTGGGAAGTTGAAATCATCCCGTTTGTCATAGATTTTATTGTGAAGTCGTCCATCTGTGTCAATATTGAGGAAATGATCAAGGTATGAAGCAGTCCTTCTTGTATCAGTAGTATCCTTTATTTCAAGTTCACTGAGATATATGAGATGCAAGTACTGACTGAAATATGGGTTATTCAGTGATAGGACCTCATCAATATATCAGAAAGTAAAATTAAAGAATTTTGCAAGGTGCTTTTTCTTTTGTCTTTTAGAAGGTTCTGAATAACATTTACGATTTACTGTAGAGATTAAAATAATCACAATACCTAAAATATAGAACCGTGAAGAATATCAAACCAAAGGGTATAACGAGAATATGTTCAGCATAAACATATGTGGTCAACTTTGGGCAAGACAGCAGCAACTTTATCTTTATTACAATTACATAATTTATGAACATAATATTTACACACAGATTAAACGGAATTCATCGAGTCAGTTCTAAAGTACTTACCCTTTGAGGGTTGTTACTTCAACGAATAACATTTCGCCAGAAGTGGTACTGTCTGAGATTGTTTCCTTGCACACGAGACCACGTTTGGAACGCCAATATAAAATATGTACCGTGTTTTAAAAGGGCATTAGCTACGACAGTGACTAGAACATAAAATATGATTTATTTTGCATCTAACTTCTGTAAAGAGAAATATTGAAACAATATTTCTCTATAACACGTAATATTATTTCAGTTTTGCCAAATTAAGCTCAAAAACATCGCAAATATATTATTGGCTTGCAAGTCAATAAATCAACTCCTTTGAATTCGTCTTTATGCAACATGTGATTTGAAGTAGGATACTCATGTGATAACTGTGTTCAGTTATTAAAAGAAAAGATTTTTACACTGAAACGTGTAACAAGGAAGCCACCAAGAAAACTATTTCGTTAACTGATACGTCGTCCAACAAAAATCATTCATACAGTTAAATCGATTCTTTTAAATCTATAACATAAAATCAAACAGCCCTAGAAAATCGTCATTAGACAACTGCACATGGTTGTCTGTCTACTTTATTTATGTTAGTCTTCGAAGATCATTTCGATATAAAATTAGGTAGCATCAAGTCTAAATACACACGAACTACCGATACATTATAACGAGGTCATTCATTGTTTTTGAACTTTTTTATTTGGATCAAATATTGGTTTTATGTTGTTTACATTATTTAAATCAGAAACAGATAGCTGCACTGATGAAGTAGAGCTACAACAGATCCAAGCATTTTTTAATGAAGAAACTTCTGTATTACAACCAGTTGTTACAGGTAAGTCTTTTTCTCAACTTACTGACACCACTTTACGGATTATATGTATACAAGTAGTTTCTTTTCTTTCCCGCATACATTTAACCTTGCGGGTTACCTGGGTTTAACTATCTAATTCATCTTGTAAAACAGTAGAACATTGACTTTGTTTAATCCACCAAACGTGTGTTTGCAATTTCGTCGAAACTACTCAATGGATTTCAGTAAAACTTCAACAAATATCATTATATTTAAATACATGCATCATTATTCGAATTTATGAATTTATGAATAGAATTTTCTTGAATCTACTATAATTGCAAAAGGGATATGCGTATCCACAACTCCTCCAAAAACAAAATCTTTATCCCAACTTTACTATTATAGAACATTAGAAAGATTTATAAGTCATTTATTAAACGATTGATGTCAGTAGTGGAACAGGTACTGTTTTCTTACATTGCACAAACCTTTGTGATGGGGTTTTCTGTGTGATTTTTGTTGTATTTTAAGCATTCCATATTCAAACAAAATATTCAAATCTATTCATCTACCTGATTGCACTCGTACTAACATTACATAACGTAAAGAGTAATTATTGTCCTTTTCTTAACTTTACTTTAGAATTTCTCAAAGAAATTGTTTAACGAAAATTATAAAACATAAAAAGAACACATTTATGAAATAGTTTAAAGAGATAGATTGATAAAACCGGTTAATTTAAGTCTACAAATATTTACTAAGAAAACTTCAAGGAACATAACTGTATAGAGAACTGAAAATTGCAATTCTGCTTTTACTTTCAGAAAAGCAAATGCAGTTAGAATATATAAAAGGAGTAACAGTTCAAGATAGTTTGATACATACAAAGGCATTTACGTGTATATATGAAACTGTTAGAGCAAATACAATGACAATTATTTCCGGTCCACCTGGCTGCGGAAAGACATCAATGTGCTATCAAGCTGCATTGAAATTGAGAGAGACATATAACTTTGTAATAGTTGTTGTATCAAATCCATTGAAACTCATTAAGTCTTTAAATCCAAAACAAAACAAGTGTTCGTGATTGACGATATCGTAGGTAAATATTCTTTAAACGAAAATAGTTTACAGACTTGGGGAGCAGAGACAAACATCATTAACCATTTTCTAGGACAAAGTTTAAATACTAAATTGATAGTTACATGTAGATCATATATTTATAGGAATGAAAATTCAATTTATTGAAACTTCCTCATATTCATTGTGATATGTTAGCAGATGAAATGTTTTTATCAATTGAAGAGAGACGACTGATATCCAGATGTTTTTACTGAAGAAGAAATGAAGCCACTTCATGATGATATTTTAATGTTATATAATTTTTTCCATTAATTTGTATGCAATACAAAGATCAAGACAAGAAGAAAATAGATGAATACTTTCTATATCCCAATGGTATTATCGAGAATGAAATGAATGAACTAAGGCTTTCTTCAGATCCTTGCTTTATTGCTTTGGGATTATTAGTGATCTATAACAACAGCATCGATATACAGTCACTTATGCTTTACGAGCATACGGAAACATTCGAATTCAGAATTAACGACGTTTTGAATGATATGCTACAAGATATTGATTATGGATGTTTTATATCATTGAAAGGAGTTTTTCCAGCCTGTCACATTTAGAAAATATATATGTCAAAGAAACATTTTTAAGTTTTACTTGTATCAATAAGTCCATGTTTGATATGCTAGTGGGAGCTGTTGGTCGACATTTCATACCATGTATACTGAAGCACAGTAATAGTGAATTCATTAAAGACTACATTGAACTTTTGCAATTCACCACTGATCGAAACCCGAATACTATTAAAATTGAAAGTAATTATGAAAAATTGTATTTTAGGCGAATTATAGATGATATTAGTAATGGCTACAACTGGGATGTTTTTGATACTGTTCAAATGAAACGTAACGAATACCGATTATTTTTCTTAGAAAACATTTTGAAAACTGAAACACCTACATTCTGTAAGTCCAAAAAGGATGGATCAACACCGTTGCACGTAACAGCACTTCTTGGATACAATGATCTCTCATTCTTTTTTGTTGAAAATGATAAGTCACAGGTAAATTCTAGAGACAACACTGGTAAAACTCCTTTGCATATGGCATGTTCGAAGGGCAATGCAGCTGTTGCTAAATTATTAATCAAATTTAATGCCGAAGTTAATCAAATGGATACCAATAAAGTGACACCCTTTATGTTAGCTTGTTCATCTGGTAACATCGAGCTGATAAAGTTTCTTCTTGCACAGGACGCTAACATCAATGCATTAAATTCATTCGGATCCTCTCCACTTCTTGAGGCATGCATTAAAAACAACATCAAAGTGGTTTCTGTTTTACTCGAAAATAAAGCCAAGGTTGATTGTTTTAATAGAAATGGCGATACACCGTTGCATTTAGCATGCCAAGCCGGATATACCAAAATCCTGAACTTGTTAATTAAATATGATATAGATACATGTATAAATAAACCAAATGTCAAAGGTTACACTCCGTTTTATTTGGCTCTTAGTACTGGACATAACGAAATTGCTAAAACAATAATAAAATCTGGAGCTGACCCAAATCATCAAAACGATGACGGATCAACTCCTTTACACATCGCATGTGAGACAAATAAATTAGAAATTGTGAAAATTTATTAGAACAATATCATGTTGAATTCAATAAAGAAGACATTAAAGGCAGAACTCCACTTGATGTTTCTAAAATCCGCAAGCTCAAAGATATATCCGAATTACTAATTGAAAGAGAACAAATAGACAAAACATAGTTAGTGCTCCGATTACGAGTACATCAACCTGTTGAAAGAATTGAAATGTGCAAAACAGATTTACTTTTGGATATTTATAGACTCATTCGAAAGCATTAATTAATTACAATTTTACGACTTTTTTTATGTAGAATGTGTATCTTAAATATACAAGTAATAGTTAATCGATGTAACGTTCTGAATTTAAATAAGAAAGGTGAAGTTGTCTTGATTACTTAAAGAAAGCATAACAAAATTCGAAAGATAACAAAACGTTTGTTTCTTGAGCAATTGCATTTCAACTTTAACCATCATGTTCAAAGAATTATGGGTATACGCGAAGCTTTATCGTGTTTGACATTATGCTAATTTAGAACTGAATGTTATATATATTTATAATCACTCTAGGTCTTTAAATTTGAAAAAATCAAATGACCAACAGGCCTTGTGTTTGCAAATTTACGTTTGAGTATTGTTGAAAACGAGTGTGGAACATAGTGTATCTCAATTGATAGAATGATATTGATATATAAATTTGTATATTATTACTTTTTTCGTATCAATAAAAATAAATCCTTTTATGACAAACAGGATATTGGATATGTATGCTTGAAGGCATTCCATTGAAATGTTAAAATATTTTTGTTAGGATTTTTTTTATTTTCCTATGTTGTTCCGAAAATATCTAGTTTTTGGAGCATGTGGTTGGTGTTGTTATAGCAACTGACATTGTGATGTTTCCTTTACGGTTAATATCAGTTGTCGAAAGTGATGACCGTCGGAGAAATCAAAGCCATATCATGGTATTTTGCGATACTATTTTCTTGACAAATGTACGAGTTATTACTGGTAACCAACGCAAAACGCGAATCAAATATAAGAATTGAGTTTTGTTAACGATTTTTGAAATATCTTTAAAGGAACAAATAGCACGACTTGTAAAGTCATTTTCAAATTGATGTTTTTTTTTTTTGTATTTCTTACCACAATTAATATTCTCTTTTGAACTTTAGAAAAATTTGAATGGATTTACATTTTGTATCTAGTCATATGAATATGTAATAATGCTATATAGTCTTATATCTAGTCACTATTGCTTTTAAAATATGTAAATATCGCATCTGTCAAATGTTACTTTACATGATATGCAAAAAAGATTAAAAATCCTGTAAATACTGAATAAGTTTTTGTTTACCCTCGATAGATATACCCAACGCCACTACAATCTGCTAAAGTAAGACACAAGAATCTATAATACTAAAATAACGAGGTCCAATTTGTCAGCCGTCATGACGTAAAAACGATGAATCAAAGAATTCAACTTTATATATAACTAATATAGTACAATGGTGTTGATTAAAAATTACACCACTCCAGGCCCATTTGTTTTCCACGTAATTATTATTGCCAATAATTAAGAAGTTCCGGTCGAGTCCGACACCGATACCAATAGTATATGTAACATATAGTCTCCGGTCGCATCACAAAATAACATGTAAGTTGAACGTTCTGGAAAAACTTTTTAATTCGAACTCAGTTGAACTGAAAAATAAGGCGTAGATACTTTAATTCAGTCACGGACCCGCGATGTCATGGGTGTGTTCTAGTATGCTTTTATTTAAAAGAGAGAATGATATTTAAATCCAGGTGTATGATAAAAAAGTATAAATCCACGGTAAATTCAAAATGAAAAATGCACCAAACTGACAAAATCAAACGTTAGACCATATTTACTAACGGAACGACTGCAAAACATAGTTCTGTCATATTCCTCACTTGGTACAGGTAATTTCTGAATAAAATGATGGTTTTATAGCTAGCTAAACGTCATACTTGTATGACAGTTGTCAATAGTTCCGTTATATTGACAAAATTGGGTAAACAACCGAAACAGATATAATTGGTTAATGTGGCCATAATTGGGATCCAGCAGCTAAAACTGTGTTAACATACATCACAGACATTCACCACAACTGACTGGAAGATTAAAAAAGAAAACAACATGCAAATGAATCAGGCAGAGGCGCCAAGAAAAAAAGATAATGTAGTTGATAGTACGTCTACAAACAGTATAACAAATAAAACTCACAAAGACACCAACAAAAAGATTTGTAGTTGATAGTACATACAGTAAATTCAATCATAATGACATACTAGTATTGATAAAGTGTAAACTAAGTAAAGAACAAGAGTAAACAAAATGACAATAACACTATAAGACAATCATGCGTCCGAATCGAACCTCTGGACACAGGAACGCCCAAAAGTCCAAAACCAGAAATCTCCATGTAAAATAGTTTTACGACCAAAATGATCATAATAGTACAAAGACAAACAAAGGAAAAACTGTAAAGTAAATTAAATGATACACAACTTGAGCAACTACAATCTATAACTTAATACCTTCTTGTATTATTTGTGAAGTAGATCCAAAATATTTATTCATTAGGTCTTAGTACTTTACGATGAACTTTTATAGGAAAAAGACGAGACATTCGTTGACAAATCCCTTATTGTGTAAAGACTGCAAACATAAATTTAGCAATCTCATATTCCAAATTACCTACAAAGATTTTTTATGACAATGATTGTTTGTAGAGTACGAAGCTTCAAAATTCAAAGAATAAACAACAACACTCTTAAAGTTCGGATTATTGAGCCTAACACACTTCTTTCATCAAGAGGACATCACGAAAAGATAATGTAAGTGGTGAACCAAGTCAAAGTCTGTGTTTAATGTGTCTCATCGCTTGACGGAAAGGTCCAAATCTTGCACATTCATTGATTTCGTTCTGGGACGTATTGCCCTCAAACATCAACAAGAGTGTATGTACAAGCTGATATGTATGTGCTTGTCTTATCCTGATTTCATTTATGTTGAAAGTCTGTAATATAAACATTATAATATAAGGGTTTGGTGACAACAAACTACATGTAGTTAAACACCGGCACATTCTGTATGTGTCTGTCCTTCCCATGTCAGGAGCCTGTAATTCGGTGGTGTGTTGCTGTATATCATATTTGTTTTTCGTT
>JAASAO010000965.1:0-22576 GCA_017311375.1 Mytilus coruscus | reverse complement strand
TCTCAACATAGAAAAACACACGATAAAACATCAATTGGAAGGCTTAACTCAATCAAAACGTAAATTAACACACTATGAACGAATAAATTCGATCTGTGTTTGTTTATTTTGTTTTATTTTATATATTTTATTGGGATGTTAAATCGCAAACCGTTTAACCCTTCTTAAAGTTATTTAAGTTTCAAATCTTGAAAAGATAAAAGTATTTAACATATCTTAGAAACTGTGGATTCATTTATTTTCGTTGGTACTGATTTTTGTGGATTGAGGAAAAT
This sequence comes from Mytilus coruscus, assembly GCA_017311375.1. Lineage (NCBI taxonomy): Eukaryota > Metazoa > Mollusca > Bivalvia > Mytilida > Mytilidae > Mytilus > Mytilus coruscus. The sequence goes on along the minus strand of JAASAO010000965.1, from coordinate 22,301 downwards.
TGTAATTTTGTGAATTATATTTCATTTCGTGGTTTTGCCGAGGTCTGAATACAAGCCTATAAAAATGTGTTCTTCGTTGAACATTTTTTGGTTCACTTTAACCCACAAAATCATCAAAAATAGGTATCCCATGAATAATAATGAATCCAAAGTAAGTGAAATCTTGAAGTTCAAATAAACAGATTTAAGTAAACTAGATCATGTATATCGTATTATCATACTTTCTGTAAGAGTATTTTTTATTATTAATTAAAATTCTTTATTTTGACATAGAGTTAAAATTACCTTATTTTGGGAAATGTGTTCTATTGACTGATAGTACGTATAGCTTTTGTAAAAATAGTACTTGCTCGACCTTCAATCAATAATATGTTCATGTGAGTAGGCGGAGCTGAAGGCAGTTGTCGGTACAGCTGTTGTTTAAAATAGGTGAAGGACTACTCATTCGGACCCAGTCAAAAACATATACCAGAAAGTACAATGTTCTACATGTTTAAAACAAAATAGTTCCTACGCGTCGATGTAACTTTCAAAAACATGTATGTAGAATATTTGGTAATTTTGGTGCAAATTAAAATCTGAGTTAAAAGATACTCAACTAAAAAGGTAACAAAATTAAGTTGCCTATCTAAAACTATGACTTTATTATGGAATTTTGTTATTAAAATGAATTAGTTTGGAATCACAGGCCAATTCAAGTCCTTTTAATCAGGTAATAAAAAGAAAGGATATAGGGTATCCATCCATGACACAAAATCAGTACATGCACAGCAAAACACAAAAAGCACAAAATCAAGTTCTTCGTCTCAAAATCACAGTGAGGCCTTCAACACGGAGCAGCAACAAAATACAACAAACAAAAACAAAAAACTCTCACCTCACTAGTACTGTAAGTTAAAGACGGCCCCTAGAAACCGGTTTTAGCGGACTTCTTTGCAATCTGACGATCACTCCGCATCTGTGAATTGAAGAACAAAGCCATGGACTTATATCAATTAAATAAATCTGGCATAGAAATCAAACATTTACTGTCATAATTAAGAACTCCATTTGAAATAATGCATACTTCAAAACTGAAGTCCAAAACAAATGTAATGAAATGTGAGTTGTAAGTTGATAGAACTTGGGGATAAAATTGTCATTTAAAAGACTGACCAGTGATAAAAATGCAATGAATGGCCATTGCTCAGATTATAAAAAAGAATGATATGAGCTGAGTAATCCCCAAGTTGTAAGAATTTTAAAAAGGGGTATATGGGAGCCTTCAAATCGCATGTGAGAAAAAAATATATATATACATACAAAATATGATGCACAACAACATAACGATAAAGTGCGAATGTATCCTGAAAAAACCCAAAAAACAGAAACTCGTCACATGGCTGAATATTAGAAAACTATAAAGTTCACATCTGTTAATTTTCACGTTTGCTTGCAGGCTCTAAATTGAAATACACATTTCTCGGCAAAAAAAAAAAAAACCGAATGATCCAAAATCAGTAAATTATTGTAAAAGATAAGTCCACGTGTATCAAGGAAAAACAGCAACTCTTCACACGGCTGAATATTCTAAAAAACAGGTTAATCCGATTCAGATAATTGTCACTATAAATTAGACTTAAAGTTAAAATACATTGTTTCTTCTGCTAAAACGATTATATATAAAGATGTGTCCAAGTGTATCGGGAAAAACAGCGACTCTTCGAAATGGCTGAATACTTCATAACAAGTAAAGTTTATTAATATAAAAGATCAATTATGGTCACAAGTTCACAGGTAAAGTACATTTGTTGTTTGGAAAAGAACATACATTCAAGTTCGATTATGTCCACATATCTATAATGACTCAGATATTGTGAAAGACTTTTAACTTTCCGAATCGTGTCCTTGAAAATCTGAACATAATGGCAATAACTGGCCGATGTCCACCGACCAAGTATTTGATAATTTAGTACATTTTTAAACTTCTGACGAAAAGTCCCGGTCCAAAAGCGCTACCATTCTCTTTGACAAACAATGGATCTGAAAAACAAAAGATGCTTCTCTACCCTTCCTGTTTGCGATATACTTTTGATAGCAGAGAAGGAACAAATAGTATGATCAGATTTGTGAAGCTGTATACTGACACCTTTGTGAAAATGGTCTGTCGTAGAGGATTTAAGGTGTAGAATAGCATACGAATCAGGAATCTCAACATCTGTTACACTTAAATTTACAGTAGAATCAAAATGTTTTGAAACTGTAAATTCGCCACATCTAATAAATTTAAGAAAGGCTACTTTACAAGCCGTTTCTAGCATACAATCAGTAAAAGTAGAAAACACCTGCTCTAAGAGAATTGCAAATTCTCCCAAGTACCTGTAAAGTAATGAGAAGGCGTGGTTTTGGATTATGCTCTCCTTGTATACGTTTGACAGCGCGCATTATCATACTGAGAATTAGTCTATGGAGTGTCGATTCATTTTATAGTCAAACGGATGTAAGTAGTATTTCATATTCCAATCAATCAAACCAAGTTACTTAAATACCTACAAAACGCGATACGTGAACAAGATTCGTGATTGACATCATGCAATATCACTCGGACCAATGCTAGCGGTCGTCTAAACTTGGAGAAGTTTTCTCCATGTTGAAGTAGTCACTTTGACTTTGAGAAGAAGGACCGCAATAAAAGGATGTTGTGATATTGTTTCATGATTTGAAATATCATATCCTTTCTAACATTTACTCATTTGTTTTTAATCGATATCGGTTCCGTAATATATTTTTTAGGATAAGACGTTGTTAAGTTTGAATGACTTGTTTGTCCTTGTTATGTTTCGCAAACAATAAAAACACCATCTAATAAAATTGTGCATGTACTCTGATGATTTCAATCTTATTACTTCAGTGATTCTCGTTGCAGTTGTAAACATTCAACATTAAGCTAGTTTATATTAACATGATAATCGGATAAAAAAAAATACTTGTCTTAAATTGAAAACTGACTGACTAAAAACCCGTCTATTCGTATTGTCTCAATAAAATAATAGTTTTAAAGAAGATGTACATATACATTAAATTCGACAAATATCCTTTAGGGACACCTGAAACTTACTTAAGCATTTGGAACCGAACCATAAGAAATTAAGGCCGAGGAGCCGATAACCGAAAAGCATAACAACGTTAAGTATAGGGAGACGATAGTGATAATTTATAAGCCAAGTAATGTAGTCATGTTAGTACTACTAAGAGCCTTCTGTATGCATAGTATAGAAACGTTATGCTGCTGGGTGACAATAACTAATGATCATGATCTCTAAAGTATCGTGCAAAGTTTACTAAATACAACCTGATGCAACATCTCTTTCTGATAATAACTCATATCGTACATGGTATACAGAATCTGAAATTCTACGAGTAACTTCTAAATCACGTGTCGCCGCGATATAACCTGTTGTGCTGATGCGGTGTAAAGCAACCACCAATCAATCAATCTAAATCACGTGATCAAAATTAAAATGTAAATGAACAAATAGATATAATTAATAAGAAACAAAATTCACATTAAAAACAAAAAAAATCAATGCATATAAGCGAATTTCATGGAACTCTACGAACTCTTATAAAAATAATTTTAATTGTTTGTTATTTTGCCTTTTGACTCCATGTTCTATAAATGTAGAAAATATACGTAGTTCCATTAATCAATCTTGAAACTGTTAACATGTGAATATGTGTAGACATCAATTAGGAAGCAATAAATCATGTTCCGCAATTCAGATGAATGATAATGTATAGAGTGAAAATAAATGTGTAGTAATTTTCGATTGTTTATGAATAAACTGTAAATTCACTTGTAAGGATAAGATATGAAATCGATTATTAACCAGCGTATGCGAAAATCTCTAATACTATACAACAATTTTCAGAATAAAAGGATTCATGTAGAAAATAATTTTAAATACAATTATATGACCTGTCTGGAAGATAAATGTAGAAAATTCAGGAGACACGTCCAAACTATTGGTATTACCCGTGCAATCATATCTGGAAACCATTATTCACTCCACAAGTACCACGAGCAGGAAAACAAATCTCAAGCGTAAATAACAAGTCAGTGAAAAATATGATGTACGTTTTATGTGCATACCGTATATACATAGTTCCTCGGCTATATGAAATTAAGCATCCATTTCTACATGATAAATGATTAATTAAATTGCAAAGCATCTGATATAACACATCAACTACTTTTCCTCAGTATTAAGTTTAATAAGAACAATTCTACATGTACGGCTGAGTAAATGTAACAACAACATAGTAATCTATTACATCTGTACCAGTTTCAACATAATCAAATTCCATAAAAAAAGACATTGATTGCGACTCTGGACATCTGCATACCTCATTATTGAAATTACGGATACATAAACGTGTTTAAACATTTGTTGTCATACGTATGGTCTTTTCTACATTATGTTGAAAAGAAATAACCAAAAGATATGTTTTGAGGAGATGCTTGAAAAGCTATTTACACAATGAGCAATTAATTCCCCAATCAAATTTAACTTTTAAATCCCGAAGTGCAGTTGCAGCTTTGGCGCATGCGAACTCTTTAATAGTCAGCGATCTATGAAGTCGGATATCCTTTTTCCTTGCAAATCAAGTTCTTTAAGTAAAGTACTAGCTGCCTAAACGGATTCGTAATCTTTCATTAACAAAGCAGCTAAATTAACGTCCTTGCCTTCTATGATTGCTTTTTAAGCGCTGTTGAAATTGTATCCAAGAAAGGCACAGACGATGACGGCACTCCGTTAATTGTAGCTGTAGAGGTGTTAAGGGTGTGAGTTATCCCCAATCGCTTTCATTAGCAGAAACACCGTACCATTTGTAAAATGTAAATACATGATCATCTGATGTGTGCACTTGAGGAAACCCGTTTCTTCGCGTATCTTGTAAAATCCCAGAAAACACCGCCGATAAAGGAATATTAGAATTTTCCTGTTAGTGTTGTTAGAATTCCTAGAATTCCTCAGTTCCATAACAACTTTTGTTAAATTTCCTATATGCGGAAGTTCATCAGGCGAACTACTGGTCACAGCTTGTAAATTTGGCGAACCTTTCTGGTGGTCTTCATTCGACAATTCTTCAGGTTTGGAAACTATATATCCAAATAATTTAAAATTTATTTATTAGTTTAAACATATTTTATTTGCTTAAATATATATATATATACAGTATATATGCAAAGGGATGAGACACAAATTAATCAAACATATAAAGTCTTCTCCATGAACAATTTATAACAATAGAATATTTACAAAGTATGCATGAAAACAATACAATACATTATATATATAGGATATGTAAAAGGATGATGTGTGATGGTGTGAATGGTTGTACACAATATACATATATATGCACTTTATTGTGCTATATTATACAATTAGAAATCTCTTTGACTCTTTAATAAATTGATATACATTCTTTAAAATTCTTTAATTCTCATCATAAATTAATGACTATTCACCGGAGATTAAGATGTTCAGATTTAGTGGAGAGTTCTCTGGTAACGAGTTCAGATAATTAGTCAGATATCATAGTTTGATTCTTATATTAGCATAATTAGGACATTCAAAAAGAAGTGATATGAACCTTCACGCTAAGCACCACAGCGACAAGACGGATCTGAAATGATATTGACTCTGTTAAGATCATAATTCAAAAAAAGCTGAGCATCTCAATTGAGTCAAAATGATGTTGAGTTTACAATTTCCAAATTCATAATGTTTAGATACTTGGGCTTTTAAATTTAGTTTAATATTTTTAATTCGGTTTTAACTTAACCTAAATAGTTGAAATGATGTGTGTAACCACATTAAGGTTATTCCACAGTCATATAGTTGAGGGTATGAAGGATTCTAGGGTCAATGAAAGTCGGCAAAAAATTATATTATATCTTTCCCATTACGTAAGGGGTAAACAGCTGTACTTCGGATTGTTATAGGAATCAAATTAAAAGATAGGCTGGTGCATTATTATGTTAAATAGTATAAAACCTATTTATTAAGTGAGGTTCCCTGAAAACCCATTCTGTTTTCTATGTTATAATATCCCAAATGAGGGTATTAGAAATATTTGATTACAGCTGTGTTATACTAATAGAAAAAAGTTGTGTGAAGCATTGACCATGCCTTGAGCCAAGTAGTCAATGCTAGCCACAATTTTATACTTGTTATTATGCTGACTGTCAATTTTCAAATAAACCAGTATACAGATTATTTCAAGATATCCATTATTTGGACTCAAGCATGAAACAAAGAATACGTCATATAACATTGTATTACATGCAGACGACAAAACCAAATGTTACTTCCGATTGTCCTTTAAGGTGGATCATCAATAAGTATTTCCTCAAATAAAATTTTTTATGCTTTGCCAAAATGTAGATTTTACCATGTGATTTTGTTCAAAATTTAATAAAAAGTATGGGTCACCGTGCTGTTTTGAAGTTACAAGTTTTGCAAAATTGCCTATTGCATGGAATATTCATACCTTTTTGACAAAACATGTAACTGTTGTCACTGTTGTCAATACAGCTGATTAAAAGTACATTTCCATGGAAATTAAAAATTCCCATGGGAATATTAGAAGTTCCCATGGGAATATTAGAAGTTCCCATGGTAAAATTTAAAGTTCCATCGGAACTACAATTTCCCATGGGAACATTAGTAAATAGTTTGTTCTCATGGGAAATTCAAAATTTCCCAAGGGAATTTTGTTCCCAAGGAACTCATTTTTCTTCCCAAGGAACTCATTTTTCTTCCCTTGGGAACACCTTTTCCCTTGAAACATTTTTGTTCCCATGGAACAAGAAATGTTCCCATGGGAACATATATTTTCCTTGGGAACATTTTTTCTTTTATTATTTTTCGAAATTTGTAAAGAGCTTTGAAATATTGTAATGATCTGACGGGTACTAATGACCGGAAGCAGTTTATAACATTTTCATTTGATAAAAAATATGTAACTTGTATCGTCGTTTATTGATTGTTTACTATTTAACGTCCAGCGGCTGATTTTACAATTTTAAATCTTTCACTTTTGCTTTCGATTAATAACATCTTGCATTTCATGTAATATTGTTCGCTGAACAACGATCAATTCCGACTAAATTTACATAAAGTCCATGTCATGCAAGCTTCTCAAGAAATATTTTCCTCAATGGGCCCTAAATGAAACGGACATTAGGGCGTGACGTCATTTATCCAATGACGTCATTGTTTGGCATGTGACGTCACAGACGTCGAGCTTTCATATTTTCTGGCAACTTCCGAAGCAAGGTTGTCGGCTCTCCGGACTTTCGAAGCCCTGCGTTTAACACCCTTGCCATCAGCCGTACTCATATGTGCAAGATCTTGCAGAACGTAGTCATCCGCAGCGCATGCATACATTTTTCATAAATTGCTTAAAACGCTGTTTAAAACGAGCTGTTGTATTAACTTTAACGATTCAATTTTAATCTAACGACAATTTGTAGCCATTTGACCATTCTGATGAAAGTGCATACATGCGAACTACTTTGTTTACGTTTTCAAGTTGACGACCGCCAGCGTACAAACCATACAGGTATGATTATTACTTATTTTAAACGAAATATCTGCCAGAATCATAATTATATAATATATATTTACAAAATGTATAATCACCCATTTTCTTACAATGTACATTGTACATGTAGGAAGTTCATAAGAAAAAGCACAGATATCATAATGAATGAATTTATTTGTAATTTTCATATTTGCATATATATATATAATTCAATTTGAAATTGAGCCTAGTTTGAACTCCACATTAGTTATTAAGCAAATGAATGTACTAATCTAATGATATTTCTTAAAATATTGAATGCCAATCATGCAGTGTTCTACATGTAGGTAATTTAAGCATAGAGCTTAAGAGAGGCACAGTTTTAGGATGAAGGACACCTAAGACTGGTATTTTGTCTGAAAGGGAACATGTTTATATATTAAAAATTAATATTGAAACAAATGAATAAAGTTTTGGGTTTTGCTGAATTCATGCTATTTTTGGTCTCACCGTCTGTAGAATACTTTTCCATTGGTTAAAATAATTCTTTTCCTTTGATACATCAAGGAATTGTATATTTCAATATACAATTCCTTGGATATGCATATACATGTAGGCTGAAGTTAGACACAGAAAAGTGCAGAGGAACTGCACCCCTCTTTTGTTGGCTAGCTCTATATAGAGCTGATTCTGATGATAGATAATTATTTTTTAGGTTTCGTGTTACTGATTATCATGACACTGTCACAACATGGGGTGCCAGGAGATTAGAAGTTAGCAATTAAATTTCTAACAGATAGGATATGTTAATTTTAACAGTATTTTACCTTTTGGTGAGTTTAGTCATTTAATTTTGATCAAATGCCTTGAAGATAATTATATATATATATATAGAACATCAGTTTTTTCAAAAATAAGACTTGTGAATTTATTTTTATAGTGTATATTAAGTAGTTTGAAAAAATTGACATGTGCTGGGATCTGACAGCCTATCTAGGTTTTATGAAAAAGAGAAGGTCATATCTTAAAGGTTAAGAAACTGCATTCTTTGAAATATGTCCAGTTAATATCTTTATAGGACCAGGACCAGCTTTAACCCATATCAAAATTCCCATAATTTAGCCCACGAGGGCCAAGATCTACGGATGGGTCCTTATTAACATGTCATATATTTATACTCAAAACAGTATTGCTGTTAAATGCTGGTCTTGACCCTTCAAGAATTCTTCAAGAAACCATAAAGGGGGTACCCTTCTAGAATGAAAAAGCAATTTTAAATTTTGTAATTAGAAATAAATGAGAAAGTAACTGAAATTTTCACGTCTAATAAAAGGAATAAAAAATCTGTCCCTCAATTACCGGTATGATGAAATTCGCTTTGAAGTAATGGGGGAAAGAATTGGGTCCACATTCCTGTCAAGGGTAATGTACATGTACACCTGAAGAAATTGAGCAACAAAATCTTCAAATTGTGGTTTGATTGATAGACATTGACAAAATATTGGAGAATTATAAAGATTTATTTATATGTATCATATTGGGGTCATGTTACAGACTATTATGTAATTATATTTAAGAAACAGATGATTTTCCTTTAATAGTTTGAGCAGATATTTAGTTTAAACTTCATAATATTGACTGCAAAGATGTTTCATATGTCAGACAGCAATATACTGGCAGTCTTATTCCATTTTTTCATTAAAAGTACAGTTTACCTTCATTTATTATCATTTTAACTGTACAAAGTGTGCGTAGTTTGATACCGAACAAACAAAATGATGCAGTTTTGGACCATGAAATATAGTCGTCAATAAAACTGATTATTTCTGTACTAAGCTAGATATATAGGTAGGGTTAAACAGTCTTAGTTTTGTACTTGAAAGTCAGTTTGATTGTAATGTGGAATTTTATATGAGACTGTCAATGAGAAATCAGCTAATTTTGATATTTTTTGTCAAAATAGTCAATATTTAGAGAGTGTGTTCCATATTCTAAATATGAAAATAAGCTTTTTTTTGCAAGACTTGCTGATCTGACTCTTTCATAATATATTCAATTTTGGCAAAAATTGGCAAAGTCTATAGCATATTTATTGTTTCTATAGCAACGCACCAAAATTTTATCATATTGTAATAGTCTAATACACTGTTCCATAAGGTTTTCATGTAAATATTGAATTCTGTCACTGATCATGTGTATGCATTTTACTAGTTCATTTGTATTCTTCACATATCTATTTGTGATTTTCCTTTTCTTGAGTTGAAGTTGAAGAGAAATGGAGATTTGATCTACTGTAAACATACATCAAAAATATCTCTGCATATCTCTGAAGCTAAAATTAAGTTTTGGTGCCTATAATACATAGAAAATGCTTTTATATATATAACATTTCCTTTATCAAAAAGCTATTTTAGAGCTGAAAAATTGAATGGGTTGAAGAAAAATTATTTTGAGACTTCATTTGTCAAAATTAAATATTGGCTGAAAATATGCTCTTTTGGTGGCCTCCTGTTTCTGGCTATAAAATGCACATAACAAAGACTTAGACAGACATGACAGACACATGTTTGATTTATTGAACATATATTAAATCTCAGATATGGTATTTTGAATTTGTATGCATAGTAAGTAAGTAATTAAGTAAGTAAATTTTATTTAAAGTCGGCTTATATATACAAAATAACAGACAAAACATGAGCTCTGGTGAGCTCTTTAACCGACTATCACATAAAAAATCATGCAGCTTCATGCAAATACTAATAGATAAAATAAAAAGCATGGAAATATAATGAAAGCATATTTATTTTGATTTCTGAGCCTCCAGAGTCAATACTCATGCAGCAAACACCTCTATGTGCATTGAATGGGGAACCAGCAAATCACTTGAATACCATAAAATACTAACAAACTAAAAGCATAAAATCAATAAATAAATAAATTAAGCACTGGCATTTAATTATAATAGCAGATATATATAATAATGCATAAAAGCAGAGCAAAAGGCCATAAATAAAAGAAAGAAAGAAATTTCAGCTATGAGACAGCACTGGATGGAAACAGCACGAGCTGCATATCGCTATTGTAATTGTCATGCGAAAGGTGATAGCCTTGATAGGTATCATTTCTTGAATAGCTAAGAAAATGTCCAAATTTAAGTTTTGAATTATTTCTTCTAGAATGGTGTTTTTCTATGCATGCTACAAATTAATTTTCTTTGAATGAATCTCTAAAATACTTTGTGAAATAGGCATATTTGTTTTCGTTCATTTTTGTACATAAATAAGGCCGTTAGTTTTCTCGTTTGAATTGTTTTACATTGTCATTTCAGGGCCTTTTATAGCTGACTATGCGGTATGGGCTTTGCTCATTGTTGAAGGCCGTACGGTAACCTATAGTTGTTAATTTCTGTGTCATTTTGGTCTCTTGTGGACAGTTGTCTCATTGGCAATCATACCACATCTTCTTTTTATATTTAAGCTTTTAAAATATATTCTCCTGAAGTTGTAAAGGAGATAAGGTCAATATGTAATAGCTTCAAAGATATGCAAAATATATGTTATATTTTACTAGATTGTTGTACATGATCTAATATGTTCTGAATTTGATCATAGGTATTTTTATTTAATTGTTCTTGTATTATAAGTGTTTTTTTTCTTATTTTTGGATGAACTATTATCATTCATAAAGTCATGCAGTATAATAAATTTAATAATTAATTAATTTTTCTTCTAGAATGGACATATTATATGGAACTGTAACACAGAGAAGCTGACTTAAAAGAAATATACTTTGTATGTTGTGTACTGATAGAGACTGCCAGAGCGAAGGACCTTTATACATGTTGTAATTCAAACAATTATCATAGACACAGGAAATAAAATACATATCTTTTATTGTTTTTTAAGTCAATCTTAAAAGTCAATCTATGGACAAAGGTCCTAGTCAAAATCTAGTAAATTTCAGAAGTATACACTTAAAAGGCAGATTATTTACATGTTATACAAGCCAAATTGATATTATCATCATTCATGAATATCAAGTACTGCAGTCAACAGAGGCAGATTAGAGGGACAGGGGTCTGGTCCTTTTACAGAGCTACATTTATGGTTAATTCAGACTTTTCATCTGTTCCACTCCAAATTTTGTCTTATTTTGGGGCCCGTTATCCCCAATTTTCATATTCCTGGATCCGCATCTGGTCAAGGTCAGCCTGATTAAAAATATGAAAATAAGGAGATGGTGTATGATTGCCAATGAGCCAACTATCTACCAAAATTCAAATGAAGTGGATGTAAGCAATTATAGACAACTGTGTGGCCTTCAACAATGAGAAATAACCCCACACCATATAGTCTGCTATAAAAGGCCTAAAATGAAAATATGAAACAATGCAATTGAGAGTTCAGTTCAAAGCCTAGCATATGTTATTGAACCAGAATACATTTTAAAATACATGGAAATCTCTACTGAGTTTTAGGTGTTTAGGTCAAACGTAAACAACGTGAAATGGCATAGACAATCTTCTTTTAATAATGTGCCATTAATTTATTATTACGCTAATAAAGAGTAGACTCAGTTTGTCAGATGCTATAAGCAACTGGCTAACTATATTTGAGTATTGTATGGTATGATTGTTAGGTGTACATGTCTGTCTGGCAGGGTTCATCAGACCTTGACTTTATGTATATGTATATTTGATATTGTTAGGTTTATGTGATACTTGTAGTACAACCTTCACATTACAGACTTTTAACAAAAGTCCAATCATGATAAGTAAAGCAGACAAAAATTTCAGCATGTGCGCTCTTCTTTTTTATATTTAACATTTAATGATATGATGGTTGGGCATCACTCGAAATAAAAACACATGGTGTGTATACTGTAAAGGCCTTGTCATAGAATATTAGAATGGTTGGGATATGGACAGTTTCCAATATATTTATTAACGATTTACAATACAGAGGATAGACAAACACCTATGGTGCTCTAGAAAGGTCTGTTCATTGCAATTGAGAACATAATTATATGGTTTAGATGTCGGATTTCGAACCATTTTAGAGATATCTAACAATTTATAATGTGAGGGGACGGTGCATGAACCTTCTACCCGGAATCAAACTCTTATGGCTGCATTGGCATACAGAAAAAAGTAAAAAAACCATGGCTTTGGGATGAACATGAAATGTTCATAAAATCAATCATAAGACAAAATGAGCAAATCAAATCAATGAATAATAATGAAATTGGCCAAATGTTTCACACATTTTTGTAATACAATTCTTTTTGACTAGCTTGTTGGAACCCAAACACATCAACAGTGACCACCACCAATACCTAATACATAATAAAAGTCTGAACATTGGGATGTTAAAAAGCTAAATTTCATCTTCCTTGTGACTAGTCCGCAATAATTGGTAAATAGATTCATTACAAAAATAATCAGATATGGTATGATTGCCAACTCGACATTTATCCACCATGCAGAGACCAAATTGCAATGGGATGTGAGCAACTCGGATGCAGATCCAGGATTTTGAAAAATAGTGGGCCCACAGGACCAGCTTTAACCCATGTCAAAATTCCCATAATTTAGCCCACGAGGGCCATGATTTATGGCTGGGTCCTTATTAACATGTAATATATTTATACTCAAAACAGTATTGCTGTTAAATGCTGGTCTTGACCCTTCAAGAATTCTTCAAGAAACCATAAAGGGGCTACTAGAATGAAAAAGCAATTTAAATTTTGTAATTAGAAATAAATGAGAAAGTAATTGAAATTTTCACGTCTAATATAGGAATAAAAATCTGTCCCTCAATTACCGGTATGATAAAATTTGCTTTGAAGTAATAGGGAAAGAATTGGGTCCACATTCCTGTCAAGGGTAAGGTATATGTACACCTGAAGAAATTGAGCAACAAAAATCTTCAAATTGTGGTTTGATTGATAGACATTGACAAAATATTGGAGAATTATAAAGATTTTTTTATATGTATCATATTGGGGTCATGTTACAGACTATTATGTAATTATATTTAAGAAATAGATGATTTTCCTTTAATAGTTTGAGCAGATATTTAGTTTAAACTTCATAATATTGACTGCAAAGATGTTTAATATGTCAGACAGCAATATACTGGCAGTCTTATTCCATTTTTTTCATTAAAAGTACAGTTTACCTTCATTTATTATCATTTTAACTGTACAAAGTGTGCGTAATTTGATACCGAACAAACAAAATGATGCAGTTTTGGACCATGAAATATAGTCGTCAATAAAACTGATTATTTCTGTATTAAGCTAGATATATAGGTAGGGTTAAACAGTCTTAGTTTTGTACTTGAAAGTCAGTTTGATTGTAATGTGGAATTTTATATGAGACTGTCAATGAGAAATCAGCTAATTTTGATATTTTTGTCAAAATAGTCAATATTTAGAGAGTGTGTTCCATATTCTAAATATGAAAATAAGCTTTTTTGCAAGACTTGCTGATCTGACTCTTTCATTAATAATATATTCAATTTTGGCAAAATTGGCAAAGTCTATAACATATTTATTGTTTCTATAGCAACGCACCAAAATTTTATCATATTGTAATAGTCTAATACACTGTTCCATAAGGTTTTCATGTAAATATTGAATTCTGTCACTGATCATGTGTATGCATTTTACTAGTTCATTTGTATTCTTCACATATCTATTTGTGATTTTCCTTTTCTTGAGTTGAAGTTGAAGAGAAATGGAGATTTGATCTACTGTAAACATACATCAAAAATATCTCTGCATATCTCTGAAGCTAAAATTAAGTTTTGGTGCCTATAATACATAGAAAATGCTTTTATATATATAACATTTCCTTTATCAAAAAGTTATTTTAGAGCTGAAAAATTGAATGGGTTGAAGAGAAATTATTTTGAGACTTCATTTGTCAAAATTAAATATTGGCTGAAAATATGCTCTTTTTCATGGCCTCATGTTTCTGGCTATAAAATGCACATAACAAAGACTTAGACAGACATGACAGACACATGTTTGATTTATTGAACATATATTAAATCTCAGATATGGTATTTTGAATTTGTATGCATAGTAAGTAAGTAATTAAGTAAGTAAATTTTATTTAAAGTCGGCTTATATATACAAAATAACAGACAAAACATGAGCTCTGGTGAGCTCTTTAACCGACTATCACATAAAAAATCATGCAGCTTCATGCAAATACTAATAGATAAAATAAAAAGCATGGAAATATAATGAAAGCATATTTATTTTGATTTCTGAGCCTCCAGAGTCAATACTCATGCAGCAAACACCTCTGTGTGCATTGAATGGGGAACCAGCAAATCACTTGAATACCATAAAATACTAACAAACTAAAAGCATAAAATCAATAAATAAATAAATTAAGCACTGGCATTTAATTATAATAGCAGATATATATAATAATGCATAAAAGCAGAGCAAAAGGCCATAAATAAAAAGAAAGAAAGAAATTTCAGCTATGAGACAGCACTGGATGGAAACAGCACGAGCTGCATATCGCTATTGTAATTGTCATGCGAAAGGTGATAGCCTTGATAGGTATCATTTCTTGAATAGCTAAGAAAATGTCCAAATTTAAGTTTTTGAATTATTTCTTCTAGAATGGTGTTTTTCTATGCATGCTACAAATTAATTTTCTTTGAATGAATCTCTAAAATACTTTGTGAAATAGGCATATTTGTTTTCGTTCATTTTTGTACATAAATAAGGCCGTTAGTTTTCTCGTTTGAATTGTTTTACATTGTCATTTCAGGGCCTTTTATAGCTGACTATGCGGTATGGGCTTTGCTCATTGTTGAAGGCCGTACGGTGACCTATAGTTGTTAATTTCTGTGTCATTTTGGTCTCTTGTGGACAGTTGTCTCATTGGCAATCATACCACATCTTCTTTTTATATTTAAGCTTTTAAAATATATTCTCCTGAAGTTGTAAAGGAGATAAGGTCAATATGTAATAGCTTCAAAGATATGCAAAAATATATGTTATATTTTACTAGATTGTTGTACATGATCTAATATGTTCTGAATTTGATCATAGGTATTTTAATTTAATTGTTCTTGTATCATAAGTGTTTTTTTTCTTATTTTTGGATGAACTATTATCATTCATAAAGTCATGCAGTATAATAAATTTAATAATTAATTAATTTTTCTTCTAGAATGGACATATTATATGGAACTGTAACACAGAGAAGCTGACTTAAAAGAAATATACTTTGTATGTTGTGTACTGATAGAGACTGCCAGAGCGAAGGACCTTTATACATGTTGTAATTCAAACAATTATCATAGACACAGGAAATAAAAATACATATCTTTTATTGTTTTTTAAGTCAATCTTAAAGTCAATCTATGGACAAAGGTCCTAGTCAAAATCTAGTAAATTTCAGAGTATACACTTAAAAGGCAGATTATTTACATGTTATACAAGCCAAATTGATATTATCATCATTCATGAATATCAAGTACTGCAGTCAACAGAGGCAGATTAGAGGGACAGGGGTCTGGTCCTTTTACAGAGCTACATTTATGATTAATTCAAATTTTTCACTCGTGCCACCCCAAATTTTGTCTTATTTTGGGGCCCGCTATCCCCCAATTTTTCAAAATCCTGGATCCGCATCTGGTCAAGGTCAACCTGATTAAAAATATGAAAATAAGGAGATATGGTATGATTGCCAATGAGACAACTATCTACCAAAATTCAAATGAAGTGGATGTAAGCAATTATAGACAACCGTACGGCCTTCAACAGTGAGAAAAAAACCACACCATCTAGTCAGCTATAAAAGGCCTAAAATGAAAAATATGAAACAATGCAATTGAGAGTTCAGTTCAAAGCCTAGCATATGTTATTGAACCATAATACATTTTGAAAATACATGGAATTCTCTACTGAGTTTTAGGTGTTTAAGTCAAACATAAACAGAATGTGAAATAGCATGGCCAATCTTCTTTTAATAATATTATTACCCTAATAAAGAGTAGACTCAGTTTGTCAGATGCTATAAGCAACTGGCTAACTATATTTGGAGTATGGTATGAATGTTAAGTGTACATGTCTGTCTGGCAGGGTTCATCTGACCTTGACTTTGTGTTAATGTATAATTAATATTGTTAAGTTTATGTGATACTTGTAGTACAACCTTCGTATTACAGAATTTTAACTAAAGTCCAATCATGATAAGTAAAGCAGACAAAAAAAATTTCAGCATGTGCGCTCTTCTTTTTATATTTATCATTTAATAATATGATGGTTGGGCATCACTCGAAATAAAAACACATGGTGTGTATACTGTAAAGGCCTTGTCATAGAATATTAGAATGGTTGGGATATGGACAGTTTCCCATATATTTATTAACGATTTACAATACAGAGGATGGACAAACACCTATGGTGCTCTAGAAAGGTCTGTTCATTGCAATTGAGAACATAATTATATGGTTTAGATGTCGAATTTCGAACCATTTTAGAGATATCTAACAATTTATAATGTGAGGGACGGTGCATGAACCTTCTACCTGGAATCAAACTCTTATGGCTGCATTGGCATACAGAAAAACATGGCTTTGGGATGAACATGAAAAGTTCATAAATTCAATCATAAGACAAAATGAGCAAAACAAATCAGTGAATAATAATGAAATTGGCCAAATGTTTCACACATTTTGTAACACAATTCTTTTGACTAGCTTGTTCGAACCCAAACACATCAACATTGACCACCACCAATACCTAATACATAAAAAAAGTCTGAACATTGGGATGTTAAAAAGCTAAATTTCATCTTCCTTGTGACAAGTCAGCAATAATTGGTAAATCGATTCATTACACAATTAAATAAGGAGATGTGGTATGATTGCCAACGAGACATTTATCCACCATGCAGAGACCAAATTGCAATGGGATGTGAGCAACTCGGATGCGGATCCAGGATTTTGAAAAATAGTGGGCCCACAGGACCCAAACTAGACAAAATTTGTAGTTGAACCAGTATAAAGTCTAAATTAACCATAAATAAAGTTCCATAAAGGGCGGGCACCCCGGTCCACCCTAAATCCGCCCCTCCAACTGCATGTAAGGTCATTACATAGTGTATGATGCTAGCTGTATGAAATTTTAATTATACGAGATTAATAATTTGATTCACCTCGATTTACAGTAGAAACAATTAAAATATGCATACCGGAAAAAGGTTTTTCATATATCATTACACGATAAACCCCAACGGTTGACCTACATTAAAATGAATATGTGTGTAATTTAATTACGCATCCAGTGGTCATATTGCCGGCTAACATGTTTAACCCCGCCACATTATGTATGTGTCTGTCCCGAGTCAGGAGCCTGTAATTCAGTGGTTGTCGTTTGTTGCTGTATATCATATTTGTTTTCGTTCATTATTTTGTACATAAATCAGGCCGTTTTCGGCTGGTTTGAAGAGTTTACATTTGTCATTTCGGGGCCTTTAAAAGCTGATTATGCGGTATGGGTTTTGCTCACTGTTGAAGGCCGTACGGTGACCAATAGTTGTTAATTTCTGTGTCATTTGATCTCTTATGGAGAGTTGTCTAATTGGCAATCATATCACATCTTCATAAGCAATATTGCCGTTAGATATATATATGGACAAGCATCTTTGCCATATATACATGTATCACTTCAAACTATAAATTTCCCCATATAAATATTTAGTAATGCATGCATGCAGATTGTCTATACATTCACCATATGAAGACACTAATTTCATGATAATGGAAAACCGTATCGTGGTCTCTTGGTAGCGTGTCCACCTCGGGGTCGTGTGTTCAAATCACGTCTGGGTCAAACCAAAGACTTAAACATTGGTATTTGCTGCTTCTCCGCTAAGCACGCGGCATTAAGCGGTAAGAGCAAAGACTGGTCTGCTCGAGTCAGAATAATGTGTCCGGGTAAGGTGACATTGTTTTCCTGATGACTATTGTTTTGTGTACTAGCACGTTAAAATCCGGCTCAGTGTGTCGGTCTAGTACAAAGCAAGGTAAATATTCATATCACATTATTATGTTCTCGTCTTGAATAAATAAGCACATTAATTTGCGGTGGACATTCAGTAGCATGCACCCATCATCATCATCTTGATAATTAACAAAACAAAGGGGACAAGATCTGTCATTTTAGACAGATGCTTAAAGATTTTTGGTGAACTAGTTTTGATTGATTGATAATTAGTGTTTAACGTCCAGCGATGAATATTACATATAGTTGTTCACTTCTGATCATTTGGTCTCCGGTAGATAGTTGTCTCAATGGCAATCATACCCCATCTTTTATTTTTATATTAAGGAAGATCACATGTTAATTCCATATGAAAATTACCTGCTATTGTACTTGACTCATACAGACCTTCTAAAATTCAAACTGACCATTATTCCGTGCGTTCATCGTGTATCGTGCGTGTTGCGTGCGTGTATCGTGCGTGTACCAATCGTGCGCTCATCATTCATCGTTCCGTGTATTTTCCGTGTAACGTGCGTGCATCGTGTATTCTTAATCGTGTATGGTGCGTGTATCGTGCGTTCATCAATCATTCATTCTTAACCGTGTATCGTGCGTTCGTCAATCGTGTATAACTGTGTACATCAGATAACGTGCATTTGTCAAACGTTCATCTCTAATCGGGTAACGTTCATTCATTGCGGTTTTATATGATAGTCGGTTATAGAGCTCATCAAAGCTTATATTTTATCTCACGGTTAAAGTGTATATATATGTTCCGACTTTAAATAAAATTTACATTCATACTTACTTTCTTGTGAACACTTAATTAACTTCATCGTACATAACGTTCATACAGATTCATGAATTTTTGTAAAATTTATTTATCATCTGTAAACATTTCGTGGTTATTCAGTGAATCTTGGCTGGGACTGACACATTTTAATATAATGATACATGTTCTACGTACAAACAATAACATGATGACATTTCTACGACAGAACAGTTAAAATTGGAATTTCTATTCAACTGAGCGAAATGGGCTTAAAATATACTGTTGGCCAACTGTTATTTCTTAAAAATATTCCGCCAATTAAAAACAACAGTGCTTTTGGAAAATTTAGATGTGGGGTAGCTCCACTAAAAATAGAAACTGGAAAGTATGAAAGAAAAGAAGTCCACGAGATGACATGTGTTGTAGCTCTACTATTGAAGATGAACTTCATGTCATTTTAAAATGCCCATCATATGTAGATTTAAGACAAATTATGATACATTAAGCTAAACATTTTAATGAACATTTTAACCTTTAATTATCTGATAGCGAAAAATTTATATTTTATTTAATAACGGCAATGTTGCTGCTATAGTTGCCAAAAACATCAACAATATTTCATTGAAAAGAAACGGCATTTTATTTCCTAGTTCTCAAAGAAAAATGTTTTATTTTCATATAGTACAGGTGGACACTGTAAATTTTAAATGTAAATGAGTAAATATATTGTGTCTTAAAAGTCTCTCATTATTCTTTTTAAGATTGGTACATACAATGCAAATGTTTTAATGTTTTATGTTTATTTCTGTGATTCTCATTTTATGTTTGTATGTGGTGAGATTATAATAAAATATTGAATCAGTATTAACATGATTAATGTTCAACTTGAGTCATTTCTCCAATGTTGAACAATGCAAGATTATAATTCTTCGCTTATTTGGCAAATTCATATTCTACTAAATATTCAAACATTTAAGTTTTGATAAATACCATTACAAATATAATTTTTGTCTTCGTTTCTGATGGTCACGTGCAAGTAAGGTTATTCCATTGAGAAAATACAATATACAAGATTGTCGGGTAAATGTGGATTGCGGATTAAGATTTTAGATGTCAAACTTGAATTAACAAATAAAACTGAGGCGAATTTAACACGAATGTGTATTTTCTCTTCAACAGTGTTTTTATTCTCTGTTCTTTATTTTCATTTAAAATAAGCTAAATATGTTTTGTGGAAAATTGAATACAAATAAACATATGTATTTGAAGGCATTGTTTTAATTAAACAAGTATAAGATCATGCAAATATATCCCGTATTCCTTAAGAAGGATTTTAAATTGAGGAACTTTTTAAACTTGAAATTGTGTTTACGAGTGTATTTATGTGTCTGTCCAAAGTATAAAGCACGTAGTTCAGTGGTTTTCGTAACATCAATTCTGTTATATACATGTATTTGGGCTTTTTTTTGTGGCAAGATACATGTAGCTTTGAAATAAAGAAGGCCGTTAGTTTGCTCAATTGAATTGTTTCATATTTTTTTCATGTCGGGGCGGGGCCTTTAATAACCGACTTTACAGTTCTCGTATTTTTCATTATTGAAGGTCGTATAGATATAACTGCTAGCATTCCTCTTGATTTGAACTTTCTTGAATAGTTGACTCACTAGCAATTATACCACATTTTCTTATTTTACATAAGCCTTCAATCCATCAAAAGCCAATTTAGTCTGCTGTAGCTGAAACCTACGTTTCTTTAAAAAATCTAAATTTATATACTGACAATTTAAGAAATGTTTGTCATAGTTATCTGTTCGTGATATAAGTATCAAAATATTTTAGCTATGAAGATGTGTAAACCCTTAAATAAACCCTATTTCCTTGGGCAATACCTACGGGAATTAAAATAATGAAAACCATTATTAGAAAATCGGAATATATATGTGTGTATGACTCGGAATGGAGATCATAAAGTTTGATGGCCACGCGTGAAGTGCGCTGGTCTGCGCCGAAGTGCGATGAGCTGTTCGATGGTTTGCGATGGTTTATATAACGCGGGATACCTAGATTAAAGTCTACAGATGTGCAATTATTATGAGCAGTATATTTGTTTCAATGTCAGTATATGAAGCATTTACTAGTTATTGTCTATGGATGTAATAGTTAAAGTTGCCGCGTACTTATTTAGAGATCGTCCTATTTGATGTTTTGCATGTGGAAATTATTCTTGCTTCAACATGTATCTTTACTTAATTTGTTCCTCTAATGAGATCATCATTTATCGTTATATAATCATAAGAATAGTTTCACGGTGGACCCGTATGTATTGAGGGAATGACACTTCATCGTACGTAAAAACAAATCTTTCGTGTATTTCCGTTTCACAGTCCTACATGTATATTGAATTTTACCCACAACTCAGAAAGTTGACCAGCGTGGGGTATACTTAAACCTCTTATTCTAGATGTCAGGTAACTTACTCGTGTTTATGTCGGATTGCTGTCTGATTGACGAATATCCGTCATTTATATATATATATAAAAACAAACAAATTTAAATTATATATATATATATATATATTTAAATTTGTTTTTAGGGATGCATCCAGTTGCACCTTTTCATTTAAAATATATTTCCGTGAAGTAATCTCAAAAGATTACTCACTTCAATAAAAATAAATAAGGAAATGAAACCTCTTCTCGCATGTTGCACTTTGTGTAATTGTTCTCTTCGACAAAATACTGCCTTGAACTCAATTTTGGTATAAATATAAAGAAGCCACATTTGGTTCTTAAATGGATATTTTTAAACACCTAAAGCTAGGTAAAGCCTATCTCTTGATATAGGCTCTTAAATTCAGGCAACTTTTAGAGACCGACCGTGCTTGGGCTGTATAGCCAGTCAAGGTCGCTAAACTCTCATTATCCGTTTAGAGATT